>VYZT01062774.1:148144-177745 GCA_013400735.1 Pomatostomus ruficeps | reverse complement strand
CGGGCACGGGCCGGGCACGGGGGCGGGTTCGGGGCCGGGCCCCCGCCCGCCGCCGGGAGGGCTGGGTCCGTGCTCGCTGGAAGCGCACACAGCTGCCGGGGCCTGGCAGGCCGGGGGAGGCGCAGGGGCAGCCCGCGGGGGCTCTCGGCAGGGAACAAGAGCCGGCTCTGAACTTGCCAGCGACAGGGAACTCTGCGAACAGCGGTGAGCGCCGGGCAGCTGCGCTAGCGAGAGCTACTTGTGCTCGTACTTCGTGCTGTGGGCTTGTTCGTGAAATCATTAGCCCTTACAACCGCAAATAATGAAGTATAGAAGAAACCCACAACGTACTAGCAGCACGCATCGATACCGTAAAGGTGTATCCTTTTTAGTATTAAACTTGCGGAGATAGTAAAGTTCTTTAAGATTATTTTTAAACATCAACTAGCCAAGAAAAATATCACAGCTCTTTTAAGATTTCCTAAGAATATTGCCTTAGTTCCAAGCAAGAAGATGCAGTTTAATTACATGAGTGTAACACCGTGCATAACACACAGAAGATGGAACTCACTCTGCAAGGAATACTACCTTCATCCCATCCCTTTCTGACCAACAAGTGATAAGACCTGGCTATGCAGTTACCACTGTAACAGTAGGTGCAAACCCCACAGGACTATTTCAGTGTTCATCC
Source organism: Pomatostomus ruficeps (assembly GCA_013400735.1). Lineage (NCBI taxonomy): Eukaryota > Metazoa > Chordata > Aves > Passeriformes > Timaliidae > Pomatostomus > Pomatostomus ruficeps. The sequence continues at coordinate 177,075 of VYZT01062774.1, read as the reverse complement.
CACCACACGAACGCTAAAGAGGCTGTCAAGTGCAAAAAGCAGGTGGGGAGACAAGAAACATTCATTATAGATGTACAGCAATTAGAACTGGTTAAAAAAATAAAGAGTTTTTTCCCAAATACTCTATTTCATTGTAACAATTAAAAATAAAACTAAAGTAGAAAGGAATTTAATCTTCAAGTTACACAGTTATTATAGTAACTGAGGATGAAGAAAATCCAAATTCAAATCTGGAAGAAAGGTGCATGTAAATACAGAAATAAATGATTCTCCCATTTCTTTCAAAAAAGATCACAAAGATTAAAAAAGACAAATTCAAAACCACACTGAAATTGTTCTAAGCAGCAGTATTTCAAAATACATAACTACCTGAATTTAAAAAACTTTTATATATTCCTCTCAAGAGTGCTTTTAAGATAATTTTCACATGCTGTCTTTCAAAGTAGGATCTTTCTTATTAACAAGAACATTGCCATTCAACGTGAACATGAAATAAAAATATAAGTATAAAGCAATATCAAATATTCATCCTTTCAGTAATTTTGGCCCTTTTACAGTCTTGATTACCTAAGAGGAAATGGTTTTCTACCCTTTCTGGATGTAGGAATTATTAGCACAGCATACTGAGATAGAAATGTAGCATCATGTCAGTAATTGGATCTCTACTAAATGCTCTAGAAAACATTCTGATTGCCTCCATCATCTCCCAATTTAGGCATATTTGGCTTTGCTGCAGTATTGAAGACTACACTCACAGTAACAGCTGTGTAAGCAGCACTAAACAATCATTTTAAGTCTTCACTTGCTACACGTACAGAACCACAGAACAGTTTGTGTTGGAAGGGACCTTAAAGATCCTCTTGTTCCAACCCCTCTGACATAGGCAGGGACACCTTCCCCTACACCAGATATCCCAAAGCCTTGTCGAACCTGGCCTTGAACAGGGGTATCCACAGCTTCTCTGGGCAACCTGTTCCAGCATCTCACCACTCTCACAGGGAAGAATTTCTTCCCAACATCCAATCTAAACCTGTCCTCTTTGAGTTTAAAGCCATTCCCCCGTGTCCTATCACTACATGCCTCTGTAAAAAGTCCCTCTCCAGGTCTCTTGTAGCCCCCTTACATACTGGAAGGGGCTCTAAGGTGTCCCCAGAGCCTTCTCTTCTCCAGGCTGAACAACCACAGGTCACCCATCCTGTCTTCACTTAACGACACAGTTTAGAAAGATCCTCCCACAGAGCAACTGAAATCTGCCTCTGAATATTTCAAGTCAGTGTCAGAAGGACTTTATGGTAAAATAGATTTTCTTTTTCTGATGTTCTTAAATGGAAAACTGGTTCCATTCCTTCCTCTCAAAGTACATAATGCTGTAGATGTCAGGGTGTCATCTCCCTGCTTTCCACCATCATGCTCCATTAGAAGCAACAACTGCACTATTTGTCATTGTCTAGATAATAGTTTTCACCCTCTGTAAGATAAGCCAAGTAGCAAATATTTTTTACTCAATGTAAAGCAGTCTTTACAAAGAAAACCAAGGTCACAATCTCAATGAAGCACACAGTCTACCCTTAGGTATATTGCACTGTGAACTCCAGAAAAGCAGAGCGAAAGAAGATACCACAGTAGCCCACTACCTAAAAAATTATAGATATCCATTGTGAAGTTAAATAATTTTGTTTTAAATCTTAGTGCAAAATTATCACACTGATACAAGGAGAGAAACAAAAGTTTTCAGCAAGAACACAAAGAGTAATAAAAAAAATTGTGGAGAAAATGAAAAGCAACTTCACACCTGAGTATGGCAAAGAAGTGGATATACAAAATATTTTTTGTATCCTACATCTTAAGGAGAGATAATGTTTCTCACACTTTAAGCAAGGTTTGTTGAATGCACCAGTTTAAAAATGGCTCACTGAAAGGCATCCCTTGTTCCCAGCCATGCTCAGTCCTTCCTTTCCACCATTCAGTGTTAAAAGCTGCCTAGTGCCAATACGAAAGCCTCCTACCAAGCCCCATTGTCCTTCCCCAAGCAGTTGGAAATCTGACCTATATAGCATCTGACCCCAAAGAATGTCTGTTTCCAGAAACTCCCACTTTCACTTTCCAACAGACCAAGTAGTTAATTAGTAGTTTACTATGCTAGCAGTGTAAAATTAGTACCCTAAGTATATTATTTACAAATGCAACTTAACACCCTTCAAAAGATGAGAGGAAAAAAAGTAAAAACACTGGACTGCTTTGTGTTTTCTTCTAGTAATTTAACCATCGCATAACACAAAAGAAAACACAAAGAAACATGAGTAATTCCTGTGCTTGGAAGCCAGCGGTTAAGACATAAAACAGTAGCAATCTCTAAGGATGCTCAAAGAAACCTCTGGCCTTTACCACACAATTCATGCTTCCTAGTATGAATTCCTAGGTTCTATATGTGCAGTACATTCACTGCACATATAGAACCTAGAAACTGTCACATTGAGGAACTTCATTGCCCATCTTAGTATTCAGTAAGGGGCTGTGTAGTGCATCATATTTGTAATACACTGACAACAGCAGCTCGTTATCCCCAGAGGCTTCAGACCACTGTCCAGCCCAACCCCTGACACATGTGGTATTACAAGACAGTGCAATATCATTATACTATCCAATCCAAAAGTTCTTCCCCAATACAAAACAAAAAATTATAGTTTAACTTACATTCCTGGCCCCAGTGATGTCCTACATAGAATTTCAGCATTGAAAAGTCCACCCACCTGAGCAACAGTGTGGCTCAGACCTCACACACCCATCTTCACCTTCTTTAAAATAGATAAGATACAGCATGAAATCTCAAAACACCATAAAAGCCAGTTGTTTCAGAATTTAACCCTCCAAAATTTTTCTTTCATGATCCACTCATTATAGGTACATAAGCTCTTATCATATGAAGAAAGAAAAATTCACAAAATAAGAAACTGTATTCCTTTCCTTTATTATGAAGTACCAATACCTTGTATACAACATGCAATTTATTGCTTATTGACATTATTGCATATATGAAAGGGAAAAAAAAAATCAGTCAATATCATTTTATGCAAGCTCCTAAACTGTTCAAACAAAATACAGAAATGCTTTACAATATCACTGAAATGCTAACAAATAATTCAGATTCTTTCTTATAATAAAAAGTAAATTTAAACCCATAATACTTAATCATTCGCCTTACTGTGACAGATTACTTTTAACACCAATCTTCAGAATTGTTATATTGCATTTTTAAGTTCTTGTGCCATGATGATTGCTACTACAATGAGGTCACATTACTAGCTGAATTTAATAATGTGATCCTGACATTTTGTGACAGTATTAGAATTTACTGCAAACCAGATTGTCAAGATTTATCAGAAATCAGTCTAGCAGAATCTACAGTTTTCTAACATAAGTTAGAAAAACTCTTCAAGTTTCTTCTTAGACAGAAGATTATATAAACGTTTTTGAATTACAGGCTCCATCACTTATGCCTAACTTGTAACTCATTTGTTCCAAACAGGTTTTGTAATTTGATTTTATAACAGGTTAGCTGTGCTTATTCTACATATATCGGTATCTGTCAATATTGAAGAAAACACTGTTTGGTAAATGCATGCTAGAAACAAATCCAGGATATTTGGACATGTGCATATTAAGTGTGCAAATTATATAGCCGAGCTCATGGTTAGCCCTTTTCCTCCCTTCCCCCTATGATTTGATGGATTTTTCTCGTGAAACTGGAATAGGATTACTATAAACAAAACCACATTGCATTCAAAATTTTGTATTCTGTATTACAGCTTAGTATTAATATTTAAATATTGCTTTCAAACCTAGCAAATTTTTAAAAGTACCAAAATTTAAAAACTTAGAAGAGAATTTACATGCAACATGTTCCATTTGGGTGCAGATTCTCATATACTTAAATATTTATAGGCTCATAAAAGCATGTCCTGTCCACAAGACAAGTACAATGTTTGACATCCCACACATAGATTAAAAATAAAGATACAATACAGAATATTTTATTTTCTTTTATATTTTCAATTTCAGTAAGTAGGAAGTTATAAATAGCACACTGAATCATTAAATGGTTGATACCAAGCCATGCTGAACTCTTCATACTTCACTCCCTTAAAGACACTTCTTTTACTTACAACTAGGTTAAAAATGTATATACTTCATAATAAACAGATGCCCTCTCAGTGCAGGACATCACACAATTAAACTGTTCTCAGAAGAAATTTTGCGAAAATATTTCTTATACCAAACCACAATTTATTCTTCATAGCTACCTTCCGTTCTTTACTGGGCTATAAAGTGCTTGGTTATTATAAATAGAACAAGAATGTCAAAGGAGGTAGCTAGTAGAAATTTTTAATGGATAAGAAACCTTACCAAGTGTTACCATCTAAAAGTATGACTTTTAGTATCCCAGATCTCTAAAGAACCCAGGCAGCACATATTTCATCTTCTCTGCCATAAAAAGAACTTTCAAGTTGCTTTCAGAAAATCCTAAAACCTTCACCTATCTAACAGAGGGGTTTTTTATCCAGGTTTGGATGAAAGTTAAAAGTTCATATTCTCACTACTGCCATCTGACTGCTGCCAATCAGAATACCAGCAATGAAGTACTGTTCTTTTTCTGGCTGTATTCCATAGAGAGAAATTCAACCAGGAACAAACTTTCCCTCATGAAGTTACCATAATAACCTACTGTACAACAGCCAGATAATGCTGTTGTACAATAGGCTATTAAAAATATGAAAGGGGCTTGCAATGCTTTTCAAAGTCTTCTAGACTTGCATTTTTTCATCTGAAAATTCTAGTCCCTTTCTATTTACTTTCACCAGCAGCCAACACCACACCAGACCCTAACCTGGAGTTACTGTCAAGCAGCCCTTTATTTTCCTCTGAATGGCTCAGCAGAAGCATCACAAAACAATTTTTCAAACTCCTCTATTAAATGGTCTTTTACAGAAAGCTTGTACATACATATGCTTAAACACACACAAGGCCATGAGAAAAAGGCCTCTTCATACAGTAATCAACAACTGGTATTCCATTTTATACAGCTTGGAAACTTTAAAGTTTCATTTTCCATTGCGAACAGAGACACAGGAACACCTAAACCTTTCTGCTATGCATCAGTCTGCTGTTGTCCCAACCACAGCAGTAGGAAAACACCTGGATCTCTATGTGTGTACTGAAAATTTCCTCCTCCTCTCCTCTTTAAACTTGCCTGAACGCATTTGCTCACTTGAGTAAGCTTTCATCCTTAGGTTAACGTTAGTTCTGCAATATGAGTAATCTTCTCCCACAATATTTTAAGTAAAGATGGAAGTAATTCTCTTAGTAAAAGTTATTAATTTAACTTTTAATAAACTTTAGTACAAAATTTGGAATTGTCAAGAATTTGTATATGAAGTCAGCTCCCCTTGTTTTCCTGTGCATATATTTAATTATTCAATGGATTCTATTTTTTAAGCAATTAAATTACTAAATTATTGAGCTCACTCAAGACAGCATGTATTTAGAGAGGTAGAGTAGGCTTCAGAGATGTAATTTTTACCACTGAAGAATTCACACAGATAACCCATACAGCAACTCTGTTGTGTGGGACTCTCCACTGAAATCCACTGAAACATTCACTGAGAAAAATGAGTATTTGAAGTGTAATTCCTCTCTTCAAGTACTGATTCCATAAATCAATTATAGAACACCTGACCTACCGTTCTCCTGTAGAGTTCTGCAAGTGGTATTTACTCATCTTTTGATGAAAAATTAAAGCCATAAAAAAGGGAAACTTGCATTTCATATACAGCCTAACTGGTACAAACAGTCTCTCCCATGATCAGCGAGCTAATTTTATGTCATCTGGTATTGAAGAATGTAAAAGAAAAGAAAAATGAGCTATTTCTTAGAAGAGTCACTCCTTCCATTTGATATGCTGACAGAAAAGACACCTGGTGACATGCCAAGAGTCTGCTTTTACAATGTATCTGTTAAAAATAGAAGTTTTAAGCCACTAATAAGATATTACATTCAAAAGCATTTGTTATGATGCTAATTATCATGCAATTACTTTTTTGCATAAAAAAGCAAAGACACAAGCTTACAACATTAAATTTCATCCATCTTTCACTACATTTTTAAAATTAATAAAGTGCAATTAAAAAATGGGTGCCACAGCTATCTAATTTGCTGTATTATAAGCTTTTAATGGCAGGTAAAAAGTGCCCTGTATACTACTGTATGCCGTACATCACAACTGCTGCCCGTTTACTAAAGTCCTTGCTGAAATCACAGCTGTTAATAGTTTTTTTCATAAGAACATTTTCTTCTGATGCATCAGGACATAAGTGTAATTTTTTAAAAATTATAAAATCTAAAGCTATGCATTGCAAAATAAATTTTTAATTACACTAATCTTGTGCAGCAATCCAAAATACTACCTGTTCTAAAAGAATTATCCCACTGCCCTTCAATTCTGGATTGTTGGCCAAAGTGTAGTATACTGAGTTTTTGATTGGTTTTTGTTTCTAAATCTAGTTTTAGCATTAATTTTATTACAGCTTGACTTACTTTCTTTTTTCCCCTGTCAAACACAAGTCTAGAAGTGGAAGAAGTAGACCATTTTAATGAATGGCCTCCACTGAGAACAAAATACTTAAAATACTGAAATACTAAAATCAATGCTAAGAAATTATAAATTTCAGAAACTTTTCAGAGTTATCACCCTAAGAGATGCTCCAAATCATCTTCTCAATTTTTTCACCCTACTTCCCTAAAAAGAAAAGCAGACTTCTACTTTCAAGCCTAATTCTCCAATATGTTTGAGTTTACTCAATTTATTTTAGAAAGGAATGAGCTATTATGAAATGATTAAATCACAGGGATCTAGTGATTTAAAAAGCAAAGAGTATTTCATACACCTTTAAATCATAAAGGTGATAGAAACACAGCCTTTTTACAATTTTGCATTAGGTACGCTGAAATCACATTTTAAAAGATGCCAAGTTCTGCCTATCAGCATAAAAGAGAGTCTCTTTCTTTGAGCAACACAAGCCACAGGACCAACTCTCAGAGACTCTGGATTTACTGGTACCCAAATGAGGCACTGCACTCCCTCAAGTCATACAGCTCAACAGACTAACTGCTACCTCTCCTAAGGCATAAACAGATCTGTCTGTAGGCCCATGAAGTATTAATAACCACAGGATCCAAAACCCAGAAGTACAAACAATCCTTGCTATCTCCCTTAACAAGGCAGCACTGTTTCAGAAAAAAGCCTGCCCAGCTGAGCAATGGAACCAGGCTTTTAAAAGTGCACATTACACAAGTCCAAACAATACTCCCCAACAGCATTTTAACTGGGCAACTAAGCTCATTGCAGCCTTGGTTAAAAGGCATTTCAGCCTATGAGTCCTCTTGGGTCGCACATCCAATTTCTGCGAGGGGAATGCAGAGTCCCTCACCAGGGAGGGCAGCACGGGGTACTCACACCCCTGATTACGGAGGGGAGAGCTCATGTCACCCAGCTTCGTCAGAGGGAACAGGCCTCATCACCCAACACAGGGTAAATATGTTATCTTTCTGTTTAAAAATAAACTGCTTTAACAGATTGCTACAATAACTGGGGTGTGCGCTAAAGTCTCTGTGAAAATGGACGCTTTTAGCACACCTACACCAAGGAAAAAAACCAGAATCTAATCAGTCCCAACTCTGGTTAAGAGAAGAACAACAAAAGAAATTTACACATAAATATAGTTCTCAAAATCATTTTAAATAAAACATAACTCAGAATTTCCTCGAATTGTATTATAAATTATATTTAAAACTATTCCTAGATGGTAAGATTCCTCTCTGATGACCTCCAAGCCTTCAATTTCGCAGAAGGAACTGAGTACCTATTGACAAATGTGTGGTTTAAAAAAAAAACATTGTGTCTGCAGAGGTCAACTGTTCCTTCTACAGAATTACCACACAGCTTTAGAGGAGTTTGGCACAGTTAATTCAAGAGCGTTCGTAGTCAACACCTCAGATTTCTAACTTGATTAACAAGGAAAACGTGACAAAAACTCAACATTACGTATCAAATAGGTCATTTCTGTGATGAAAGAAAAAAGTATTACTGAAAGTTACACATCACATATACAGAAGAATTTTATTTCTTTGTAATTAAACTTTGAATCCAAATAGCCAATGGTTAAAAATACTCTGAGAAGAATTGCAGCACTTCTCAAAGGTAGCAGCAGCAAAGGAAAAAGAGCTTCAGTAAGAATTATGCCATTTCCACACATTATCTACCACATTAACTTACAAAAATGTTCCATTGGGAATTCAGAAGATGTACTATAGCATGTAACCTAGCACAGCAAATGGGAATCCTTCCCATCAAAATGAAAATTTACTTTTAAGATATCATGTGGTCTTATAATACAGCATCTTAGATAAAATTATTTCATACATTTCCCAAAATTGTTTGCATTCATATAAGGCAGAACAAAAAGCAGTAAAAGACTTCACAGAATCAAAGCCAAATTTTTAGCTTTTCTTGCAAAAATTAAAAAGTTGTCAAGAATGAAATCTTGATTGTTATTCCTAGAAGAAAACATAGAAACGTGCCTGGAAAATTGCACCATACCAGGAGTTTGGGGAATTTTTCACTTTCTAAAAAAACAGATATGTCAGTATTCACTGGATTTATAAAACATTTTAATCGGAGAAACCTGAGAGAAACACTTTGAACACACTGGTAGACAATAAGTGAGTAACCAGTCTGCTCCTTTCTAATTTCTGATGCTTGCAACTGCTTAGAACAGGCATGTGGAACTCATCTGTGTGAGCTTTTGTTTTTATTCCTCACTGGACAGGATCCGTAAAGCGTGGCCCTGGGCGTGCAGGCAGTGTGGCTAGGGAAAGAGTTAGGTCAGTCCAGAGGTAATACCTTGTTTCCATAATAGGAGCATTCCATGGCAGAAATGTGCACTGTTTCAGTGAACCCAAATTATTTTCATAGCAGAAATTTCATTTTATTTATGATTTCTAGGCAGATTTTCCATTTCTATGAGTTTTCGCTTCCTCCTGTCCAATAAGACAAATGACCTTGTAGCATCCTTTTGCAATTTTGACCATCCACATCACGTTCATAATATCCAAGACAACACTTGAGATAATCCACGCGCTCTGGGCTGCAAATCCTAATCTCTGGAAACCTTCTGTTTCAAATGAAGATATTACATGGCTGTAATATACAGGCATGACGGCAATCCTCACCACGAAGAACACAACTGTCATCAGCACACCATTGATGATGTTGGCCTTTGAAGATTTGGGATATCCCAGTACTTCAAAAAACCACCTGCAAAAGAAGCGTTCACAAATACCAGGCAGACTTGAAGCCATCTCATTAAAAATTATTTTACTTCATGTTTATTTTTAAGTCATCATTTATTAATTGTTTCTACCTTTATTATTTCTAAATTTCTAAATATTTCTAAATAAAACTGTGTCTTGGCTGAGTTACAAATTCTTCTGCTTGCCTGCACTTTTTCCCCACCACTGAAGCAGTGTATGGTATTCAGTATTTTGAAGAATAACACATAGAAAATCATGATATGAATTGTAAACCAGTTGACAATCAGTGTGCTTTTCAGTGACTATTGTGTAACATACAATAATAAAATTATCCTTCAAAAACATAAAGACATATTTATTACTTGCTATTATAATTCGTACCAACAGCAGCTAAAATCCTTTTTGTCTCACTGAAAACAACTCTAAAATTGCATTTGGATTTGGTAATCCAGATAGAGCTCTAATTTCTCATAAAAGGGGTTTTCTGACTCCTTCTGTTCAGCCCAAAGTCAGAACATTTTCAGAACCAGACATTGTAAACTCTTGATCATGTCACAACTGGAATGTTATGCAATGAAAAAGATAAATCTAAAAACTGCCTCTCTGTCTACTACTGGGTCATAAATGGTCTTTAAAAAAGAATTCTAGCGTATTTAGTCCTCAGTAGACAGGCATAACTTATCTATTGCCTAGCACACAGAACCTGAGGGTTGAAAAAGGAACCACAAACTCCTCGAATCCTTTGTCATTCACACTTAAACCAGAATAAACACAAGCAAAATTTGTGTGGCAATGGCAGGCAGGACCAGAGCAAAATAACTTATGTTACTTATGTATTCATCATGCGGGATGGGGAAGAGAATGAAATAATCAGGTTTTTTCAATAAGATATAAGGCTAAAATTATTTAAGAAAAAACAGTTCTAAAACTGGTTTTAAAAGTCATTTTTAATTTAATTACCTATAGATTACAATCTTGGTAATTCTAAATACACTAAAAAGACTTGCCAGGCATCCAGCTCTAACAGAAATATTCCAGAAATTCATTAAGCATGCAACTAGGACAATTAAAATCCAGGCACTCAAGGTGGCAGTCCAGCCCAGAAGCAGGATGCCTCACCACAGAAGCACTTCCTGACACGATGAAGAGAAAGACCTGATATGTTTGGTCAGATTAACAATCAAAGCCTTTACTTTCGATGATATATACAATGTAGAATCAAAAAGTAATGTAAAAAAAATGGTTTTCAAACATATTGCAACATGCCAGTATAGGTAAATGGACATCTGTTTAGGAACTTCCCTCTCCCAGCAAATTAAAAAATAAAGGCTGTAAATAACAGTTACCATTACAATTTTACCCACCACAGTTCAGAATTAATTACATAAATGCTGATACTAACATTAAAAGATCTAAATGTTTGGCATGGAGACAACCTCCAATTAGAGATCCCTAACAACATGGACAGGAAATACACAGACAGTTCTGAGATTAAGACATCTTTTTATATTTTAATAAGAGCTCTTTTTGTAGTGCTAAGAATGCAAACAAGAAACATAATGTAAGTTGTTATCATTATCCACTACTTACTGTCTTAAGGGTCTGATTCCCTTCAAATTTAATGGAAAAAAAATCATGCACTAATGAGATGACATGTCTTAGTGCAAGGGACTTTATTATCTTCTGCAGCAATTTCTGCTTTTCTCAGAGAGTGCTAAATGTCAGTATTCAAAGATCTATAATTTCACCATAAGCATTTTAAAAGTATAACATGAATTACTTTTAATAGCCAGATGTACCACAATACTTCCTCGCGCCACAGTCTGAAAGGTAAGCATCACTGTCGGAACCCACCTGAACTCAGGATGAAATCCTACCTTGGTAGAAGCTGGGACAACAGTCCTTCACCAGGACAAGAATATCAATATAAAACCCTTTTTCTTCATTAAGTTTGAAGAAGTGTTTATTTAGTCTTTAGTTTCTCTGTGCACACAGAGCACAGGCTGCAACAAACTGTAATCTCCTACTCAACTGCACTGGGGCAGAGGAGAGCAGCCTCTGGACAGCTCCATTATCCCCCCTCTTCTCCTGTACATTTGAGTTTACCAAACTAATGCTCAAAAGGGATCTCAGCACAATCTTTTTTATTTGTAAGAGCTCTGAGGAATGCTACAGTGTCATAAAACACTTCAGAGATTACAGTCACAATGCAGTAATGGGCAACAGCCTGCCTGCAGGAGGAATACAGTTTCTATCTCCCTTATCCTTTCTCTACCAGACATCTGGAAAAGAAAACAGATGCCACCTATGTAGAAGCGGTAAAGCAGAAATACACCCCAAAAAGCATGGGTAGGAAAAAGGCATCTGATACACTGAAAGTTCTCATCCTACATTGCAAAAAATTGGAGGAAGAGGAGCAGACAGCAGCACTGCTCTGTACCAAAGCCCCTCAGCTGAGGTGAATTCTTTCTGGGGCAAACTCCTAACCCCAGCTGGGTCCTGGTGGCTACAGAGCACAGAGAGAGGCCACCCTCCCCACAGCACCATGAAACTCCAATGGCAGCTTTCACCCTGCTGCAGTATGTGCCATTATCATCCTTGTCTGATAGAGCAGCAAATCAGGTGCAAACACTTGAACCAGCAGCCAGGGCAGGCTCTGACCCTGAGCTCTGCAGGAGAAGCTGCTGCCCCTTTCTTCCATAACCACAGGTGTGAAGATTAACCATTCCAAATATATTTAAGTGCTCAACATAACTTGCAGAACTATTTTTTGAAAGCAAATAAGGAACAAACATTTATATTATTCTAGATATTCATATGCATATATTAATATTGACCTACATGTGTGGAATAATAGAAAATAAGCTTTAAATTATACACGGCAATGAAATTCCATTCTAGGATTCTGATGACAGTATCATCTTGCTTCTTTTACTGGCCCATGATACTAAGAAAAAACATCCATACTGAAGATGGTTTTATTATAAAAATTAAATTAATATACGAAAGTTAATACACAATATTTTATTTGTGCACTTTTTTGTTTGGTATTTTCATAAAAATCTGGCATTTCATACAAAGCCTGGTCTAATCTAAAAAGGAACTCAGGGATGAATACATTAGTTATACTGTTGCAGCTATAGCAGCAAAACGTTTTCATAGCAAAAAAGACTTTCATATAGTAATCCTTAGTTCAATATATATAAATTCCCTCTCAGCAGACATTCAACAACTATAAAAAGACTTCCTGTGTGACAGAAATAATAATGCAGATTAAATTTTAAAAGAACTATGGAAAAACTCCCTAACTACTTACCGCTGATTGACAAAAGGAGTAGAGAACTCAGCAAGCAGACGGAAGTTTCCAAAATAAGCCAGCAGACCTTTGCTCTGGTTAGCAAAACAAAACAGACATATAAAAATCAAAAATGTAGATGAGAAATTGTTATTTGAGTCTTTAAATATACACAGAATGATATGTCATCTCAACTTCTTTAATCCGACTGAGTTTGCCAGCTGTGGCCACCTTTCTTGCACTTTCAAAACAAGTTTTATCACAAAAGCCACAACTGTCCTTCAGGTATCTCCAATCAGTAGCTTCTTACTTCAAATAAACCTTTATAAGACCTACAGTTAAATGGCCACGGAAAGCTAACTGGAGAAGACTTGCACAAGTAGTCATAGATTATTAATTATCATGATAGTATTACTGTCTAAAAGAATTATAAATATTTTTGATTTTTCAGTGTTTAAACAAGCTCAAACAGAAATACTGTACGCTGAAGAAAAATCTCCCTGCATTGTTTTAGGAACACATTCTGCAAAAGCGAAGCCAAGTTCTCAGCTCTCGCTTGGCAGCAGGAAGGGCACGTGAAGCCCCTTCCTCCCTGCCCCAGAGGGCCCGGACAGCCCTTCCCAGCGGCTGTGCCATGGTCCCGCCGTGCCGGGCACAGGCACACCACAGCCCCCGGCCGAGCGCCCTCCTCCAAGGGACACAGCACAGCCTGCATCTGCCTCAGCAATCGGTCCTGCTGGAAACAGCATTCGCTTACTCAGTGCCTGAGTGAGCAGCAGTTCGCAGATGTAGAGATAAAAAAATTGGGGTTTTTAATTTCCACAGGCTTCCTGAACAGCCTATGGTGTGTCATGATTCCTCTTTCTCCCACTAAGCCAGCAAATACCCACTACTTCAAGCTTTTCATGTCAGTTTGCACTACACCAAACAGGAAATCTGTGTGTTTAACCAAATTCTATCCTAAAAAGGCAATTTGGAAATAGCATACCTAGGAGTTACTTTTTCTGAAGACAACAGACTGAGAGCAACACACTGACATCCACAGGCAGAGCTATATCCATGTAGTAATAACTGCTTTAAAAGAAGTTCACACTAACACTATGCTTTCTGTTTCCCCCAGAAACAAAAAATGAATTTCCTGCATCAGGGATTAGCCACAGTACTGTTATTTTCATTTATCTAATATTCAGCTCTAATTCACTTTCATCCATGATAATATTAGTAGATGTAATTATCTTCAACCAGAAACAGAGTATTTACTTGTCAGTGTACTTCAGGCTCTTTAAACCATTACATGGGAAATCTGACAGTAATCTGGCATCTCGACACTGTTAATATTATAAACCTTGGATTCACAGATTAGGCAGGGAAAACACCATTAAAGTTGGAAAAGACCTTCAAGATAGAGTCCAATCATTAACTGTGAACTATCTGCTCACCACTAAACCATATCGCCAAGTGCCACATCCACACACCTTTTAAACTTCCAGGGATAGCGCTTCTACCACTTCCTGGACACTCACCTGACCACCCTTTCAGTGTAGAAATTCTTCCTACTATCCAAACTAAACCTCCCCTGGCACAACTTGTGGCCATTTCCCCTCATCCTGTCTCTTGTTACCTGGGAGACAGAAGCAGAACATAACCACTTGAAACCATTTCCTTCTAGCTTTCCAACTAAATATTCAAGCTTGTGGTTTTATTTAAAACCCTGTTCTATAATCATATGAAAAGCCCTTCTGTCAAAGTCTCTTTACAGCAAAAACTGAGAAAAGTTTTTAAGTTCAACAAAGTTACACACTTTTATTGGAGTGCAACACTGAAAAGGCATGCACTTACCACAAATAACTGATAAAAACATTTAAAAATAATGATTCAAAGTATAAATATGCCTTTCATTAACCAGTGAGTTAATATTAAGTAAATGAGGTCTATAAAAGCCGTGTCTTTAATCCCATCTGTTTATGTTACAAGAAAATACAGCACTTACCAGTACAAAATAGTAAGCATACAGAGCTGCTAAGTGATGTATTACAAAAAACTTGTCACCAATTGCCTTCCAGTAGTAAAGAATAAGAAACAGATCTACAAGAGAACAGAAATATAAAGAACTATTTATTATACAACCACTGACCTCAGAATAGTTTATCTAAGTTTGAGAGATATACCAAGAGAAGGCATCAGTAGAAACCCTCTGAATTAATGATCTCTAAAGAGAATGTCTTTATCCTGAAGACTTTTCTTCAGTCAAAGCATTAAGCAACAGTATTCTCCCAACAATTTCCACAAATTATTACTTTCCACATCAATGGGAATACAGATGCAATAACATTAGCCAAAGTACCAAAGTATTTTGGAAGGAAAAGGTGGATCCTGAATCTCATAGTGACTTGACACTTATGACCCCAAATATGTGAAATAAATTACATTAAAAAAAAAAAAGGCAGAAAGGCAGGAGGGTCTCCAGGGGGCCTAGCAAACATAAAAATACATGCAACAAGTGCAGGGATCTATTACAGAGAATCTCAGAATCAAAAAGTAGTTACATTAGCAAATAGGGAACCATTCACCAGAAACATTTTGAAAGAAGCATTTGGAATAAGAAGCATATTTGCTTTATTTAATCCCAATTTTCCAATTACTGCAAAAGTGACATAGGGGACACAAGTTAGTGCTATAAAGAAAGCTTTAACATAAAACAAAACATCTTTCTTCTCCCACGATGGTCTGAGAATTCAGTTGGTTGGGTTTTTTTTCTGTACTGGAACAAGCAATTGCTGTCCCTACTTTCTGCAACTGAGTACTTGGGACTGAAATATTATTGACCAAGGTTCCAAATCAAAGACTTTACCCCTGTGCCTTTCTTAAGTCCAGTGTGTGCCTTGATCTCTTTTATATTAGCTATCCTCAGGCAGGGTTCTACATCATCTGACATAGCTGCTCCACTTCTTATTAATAATTAAACATCAGCTATATAGGGAAGTGAGAGAGAATGAGTGGTCAGGTTGAGATGCCTGTTCAAAGGCATTCATTAATTCATAATGGAAGTTTAATGTATAATTGTTCAAAAATAGATACTGATTAATTTAAACATGGCAGATGAGCTATGAAAAAACCAGACACTTAAACTAATGCACAGTTTAACTGAGTATGCTGATCACCAGATTACCACTTCCACTGGGTTGAGAAATCTAGTATGAGATAACCAAGTCTGTGGCCCAGTCTCTGACCAGAGACTTCATCCTAACATGACAAGTTTTCACTGAAAATAGTACAAGACACAACAAGTTTTTGCTTTGATAAGCCTATATTATCCCCACACAATATAAAAGAAAGCTCCAATACATTTTGTGGCAAAATTCCCATGCCAATTTTAGTTGACAGCAAAATTAAGACCATAAAACATATGCAGGAATAAATAACATATGAGGTAAATAATTAAAAATTTTCACGTTTTATACATGACTGAATTTTGGCTTAAAGTGAGACTAAAAGCTGGACAAGAAGGATCCTATGGCATCATTTGCCTCGGCTTGTGTTGAGGGTTACTAAAATTCTTCTGCCAGCATTTTGAGGTCACAGGAAGAAACACATCATAGAAGAGCTACAAGTTGTAGGCACCATGAAGAGAGTGAAGGGCACCACTCCAACACCTGCTCAGTTGGCCAAAGGACAAAACTGGGCTGGAGCTGGTGGTTGCACAGCAAACCATCACAAATGCCACAGTGGCATTTCCTCAGTGCTTGGGGAGATATTCCATCTTTCACATCCGCTAGCAAGATCCTATGATTTCACCACAATCCACAAATCCATCAGCAATTTTAAAAGCCACAGTAGAAACTGTATTGTGTGCACATATCACATCTTCACATAGTGGCTCAGTATAAACAGACAGGTATAGTGACTCAATATAAATAAACAGGTTGTGCATGTTATATACACGTTGCATAATTACCAGAAATGAGGTAGCCTGTGGTAATAGCAATATTCAGCTTCACAATTGAAGGATCACCCCTGTAAACATACCAAAAATACATAGTTACAGCCTAATTTGCAAAGGACATACACATCTCAAACACAATGTCCATCAGGACACATTGCTCTTGGCTCATCAGTAGGATATTATGCAATCTAGTTAAGAAGGGTTCTAATCATAAAAGTGGATTCCCTTTCCACCCAGATAAAAGACATCTACTAACTACCCTAATCAGGATCAACCCCTGCCTTGGCATAGAGACTGCCCCAAGAGCCTCACTAGAGATTTGAACTGAAACCCAGCAAGTACTCTGAGCTGGCTTCTCAGGAAACTGGTGCTGAAAGAGAACAGTCCAGTCAGTGTCTCTTAGCTCTTTAACTGACATTCCCTGTCTCCATTTTTGTTTTCTGACAGTGTTGAAACATTGGTAAGGATGACAAAAACATCTCACTCAGCTGATGCTTTTCATATTCATAATCAGATAGATGTTTACAGGGACAAATGGAGTAGAAGGACACAGAAAAGGAATTATTTACCAGTTCTTTGGAACCAAAGAACCTTTGAGCAGAAATGCTTTTCAGAGTAGTTTCCACACCTTCTATCCCTTCCCTTTTGGTGCCAAACATACAGCAGGCAAAGGTCTTAGTAGTACACAAACAACTTCAGTTCTTCTAGTATGTTCAACAAACCCAAACTGTGAATACAGTTCAAGAAAGGGAAGCATCCGCACTACAGTAAGCAATGTTTGTTCTTTCCTCCACTGTCCTCTGTGCATTCCTACTTTGAGGAGTTTGGTAAGCAAGCCTTTTTACTGTGGTGCAAGGATGGTAACTTACTTTTTTAATTAAGTTGTGCAACTCATCTAGCTATGTTTTATGTAAATATGAATTGAGCTTCAAGTGACAGGTCAACAGACACGTAAAATGTGGACTGCTCAAGACAAGCCATGAAAGCAACCCTTGTTGTAAACCTCTCCAGAAAAAAGAAACCTAACTGTGCTTACAGCCAACTCCAATACAAAGTCTGCCTCAGCCAGAACACAGTAAAATGCTATTACTTAACTATTTTTTCTTAATCCTATTGGAATGGAGCAGCGGAAGAGATTTCCTGTATTATTACAATCTGATCACTAAATGTTAAGTCTTTCTTAGTGTCTAAAATTGTTTTCCTCAGTGAGAGGGGGTGGTTTACAGGAAAATAGGACTCACAAAACCAGAATTCTGCTGTTAGATGAAGAAAAATCATCACCAGGAGAGTCTGGAGCTCACTCTACCTCTTAAGATTGGCCATAGAGGCTCTTTTAACTACAGCTTGAAATGGGAACATTTTTTCCATGGCTTCAGAACCTGATTTCATGAGCTACATAGGTTGTGGGCTGAGTGCTTCTTTAGGTTTAGACATAGAACATAGACAGATGTGTTGTCACAACTTTAGCAGAAACTCTTTACATAGAGCCCTCATGTTTGAGCTCCTAGCTGCAGCAGCAGCATCGTAACTGAACTTCTAAGTGGTCCCAACACACTTCAGCACATCACCACCAAGACTAAGCCTTTGCCCAAGAGCCTTCATATGCTCCAGAGAGCATGCAAAGGGCTGAGTATATGAAATTGGTTCCTTGATAATGACAGACACGACTTAACAGGATGAGACAGGGAATGGTTCACTTCCCTTCTTTTTTTCCCCAAAGAATGGTCACTTTGCAACAAACCTTCTCTAGGCTTTCTAAACCAACACTGCAGCAACATATATGGTTGCATTGTCCATCTGTCACATCCCTTCAAGAAGAGTCCCTGTTAGAATCCCAAACTAATCTCAATAAATGGAAAACTTAAAATTTAGTCTAAAATCTTCCAGATTTCCTGATCTATCTCCTTGAATGGAAGGTGCAATGGAATTAATGAGCCCTGATGTTTGCAGGCCAATTTTGATGCAAGCAAGAGCCTGGAATAACAAACAGGGAGTGACTTGAATAAGCAACTGGGAAGAGCTATCTCTTTGGTGATTGTTAAGGAGGTATGTGTGGCAAATGAATTATACATGAACATGCACAGGCAAATAGAACAAACCAAAGTCCACATGACTGACTTTCTTCAAACTTCTTTGCAGATACAGAGTCATAAAAAATGCTAATCAAACATCAGTCTTGAAAAACTGTAATAACTGTGAACAGTCATAGGAAAGAGCCTGATCTCCTATGAAGCTACAACTTAATCCACTTATTTACATCTTCTCCCTCTCCTTATCTGATCTCTACCACCTCCACATTTTCTACTGCGTGATTCTCACCACCACAAAAACAATTTCTACATCCTCTACGTTAGCTAGTCTCTAGTACACGCAGAAAAAAAGGAAAACCTTTATGAGAAGTCCTAGACCATCAAAAATGTATACATACACAATGCTGATGCTTCCCTGGAGCTTACCAGTGCTCCAGTCTTTATTATGATCTACTGTATCTATTTTCAGGCATTACCTGACAGTAATACCACCTTCTCTCTCTGAACTCAAATCGTTTGCAGGGTTTGATGGAGAACTCTCACACAGATATACACTATCCAGATCTGCTTTTCAATTTCACTTCAAAAAGATTACTGTAAATAGCAGAGTTTCAGTCATACTGATTTAGAGTTTACTCTTTAGTAATTTAATATGCTATTTCAAATCAATTGTTTGTATTTTATCTATTCCATTTCAGAGACACACTGAACTAAGACATTAATACTGACAAAATAATTATCAAATTTTCAAACAGTACAGACATAAAAATGAACACATCACAACTGCATATTTTAATGGAAAATGAAAAAGTCATTCAGTACTTAATATACTGCAGGATTATTTTTTTCTTCATTTTATTGTGTAAACACAACATATGCGTAACATGCCTTACCAGAGATGGTCAGCATTAACAGCATCATCGTACAATAAAATATATAGGCAAAATCCTCCAACCACCAAAGCGTGGAATGTGGACACTGTCCTGAAAAAGAGACCACAGTCACAAGGAGGTACTGCCATTCACGACTTCCCATATTGTGCTTAAGGCTGGATGTTTCCAAAGGCATTCTCAACTGCATCCAGATACTTCTGTGGAAGACAATCATCTGTTCTCTATGCTACATCCAACCACTTGCACAATGACAGGTGGGAAAAAACAGTCAAAAAGAAGGAACCTATTAGATTGGAGTGGGATTGGTGCTATTAGATACAAAGTAGAGTCTTAAAAGTAACAGCTAAATTTTCCTCCAATTATCCCATAAATTAATGAATCCTTAAAGACAATATGACATTTAGTTCTCTAACAAATGTTTTCTGCATTTGTTTTCTTTCTGAATGCATTTTCTGCATTCTGTTGTCCAATTTGCTGGAAAATTTGTATGCATTTCATACAGCCCAGGTGTCCTGCAACAGCAGGTTTTTCCTTTCAGGCACCAAACTAAAAGACCCATAGTAAGTCTAGTTTGGGTTTGGAAAGTGGCATTAAATGAAAAATCCTAAGCTTCTGATAGAATTTCTGGTGCATTTGAAGTAGATTCTGGTTTTCAAAGAGAAAACTTGTATAACGGTTGTAGCTGAGTACCGGAGGTATAATAGCTACATGTTTATATCAATTAGCAGCTCACAGCTTTCTATCGGACAAGAGAAGTATAAAGTAAAAGTTACAGTAATCAAAGCTGCAGTGTCCCTACTTGGGTACTAGACACCTTTTTCCCCCCAAGGACAACAGTCTCCAGTCACACAGGCTCCATGCACAGTGTAGATAAACTCTGCATGTTCACAAGCACTTAGGTACAGAGAAATATCTATTTACAGAAGCCCCAGCAGGGTTTCTGCCAGCACACAGGCCAGGACCACTCCTGCCCTTTTGAGTCGACATGTATTCTTGGAAGGTAGAACAATGCAACAGGCATGGGTCCAAAATGTGTAACCTTCCTCCTCCAGCCATGGGTTGAACACTACTATAAGCTGCATCTAACACTATAGCTACCATCTGCTTTCCCACTTTACAAGTGTAACTAGAAAGAAAAAGAAATTATGTGCAAAAATATCCATACTGAATCACGGATACTGTTTGAAAGATGAGAACTAAGTTCAATGCTGTGTGATTGGAAACACTTCACACCATTTTCACGGCACCAACAACATGCACACAAATGTACAGATGCAGTTAGTTATTATTCTTGCCTTTGTACATATTGAATACATGTATTTGGAAGTCATTAATATTTTAGATGTCCTTAAGGCACTCCCAGGAGTCTAAGCTCTACCATGCAAGACTTGAAGAAAACATCTTACTTACTACACAAGACGTTGCAAAGAAAGAGAAGGTTATAATCCCTACTCCATTTCCAGAAGTTATATTATTATCTACTGGCAGTAGAAGATTCTGTAACTTTTCATAAAAAAGAGACTGTATTTACAATGTGTTTCAAGAGTGTCACTGTGCTATTTTCAACAGCTTTTTCAGTAGTGTTCCAGAAAATGAATGGAGATTAGTATAATATGAGTAGTCAAAAGCTGGATGAGAACAATTAATAATCATTATAGCACAGGCTGCACTTCTGCCCTCTCTTCGTTCAAGAAAGAAAGAAAATTTAATTATCAGAATTTTAATGATAATTAATAGTTTAATTAAAAGGTCTACTTTTGCAACACAGAACTTAAAAAGATAGGAACTTTTCTTTCTCTTTAAAAACAAAGCACAGCATGCAATATTGATGTCTGAGAAATACCTGGAATTTTTGAACTAGAGGAGAGGATAATGCTGCAAGAAGGAAAATTTGTCCTAAAATATAACTCATTAGTTAACAGTTGCAATTTGTCTTTGAAGAGGCTGTTTATCTGAACCTTAGTGTTTAGAATACGAGCTATACACAAGTAGAGCGTTTGAAGAGAGTGAAATGAAAGGAAAAAAAAAGAAAAGAAAAGAAAAAGCAGCAGATTTCCTCCTTAACTCCGGACTTTGAAGCTTCTCCATTGAAGACGGGGCAGAAGGAGGAAAATAGTACAACAGTCCATTTTAATATGGAATCTAGGTCAAGCTATCAAGCTCTGTATATTTCCTTGAAATTTTTGTCAAAGCTTGCATCCTTTAACTCCTCATTAAGCTGCAAACAAAACAAAAGTTGCACCGCTAAGTTGCAGACTTGCTCCTTTATTATTGAATATATATATTTTTTTTTTCACAACTACTTAATAGCAGTACAAGCATGCATTATAGGAGAGGTGACAGGAATAATAACTTGAAGAGTTATACTACATCTGTGACAAAATACAGTTTTTAACTCATTTTGAGTGTCCGCATACTTTAGATGCCAGAAGCAATTACTTTATTGGTTCATAATTCTTGGAAGGTCAGAATGAACAAACTGACAGCATGGAAAATACAGTCAAGAGCTGCAGCTCAAATGCTTGGTTACAAAGTCCTCCAAACTGTAACAACATATTTTCAATGCTACAGCTCATTTCAGGCAGATGCCCTCTTACAGACCCAGCTGAGCTGATAAAAATGCACAACCATCCTCTGTGCCAGTCTCCTTAGCACTGCCAGCCGAATCATTTGTGTGTGCACTCCCTACTCCAGTTCAATATAGGACAAAATAACAACCATCTACTTTTGAACAACTTAAATGAAACCAACTGGTTTTACTGGGACATAGTAACTGTCTCTACCTGCAGGGCTCTCTGCACAATAAATACATACCCATCTGCATTCTCTGAACTTGCAAGAAACTCCTTGAGGTACTTTCTTCATTTTGGTGAAATACTGGAGTGACACGGCAGTTTGACAAAACACTGTGTTTGGTTAGCAGAGCTGAAGTAACACAAGCACAGTTAGCCTTTCTTTCCTTTCATGCCCTCCTCAGTTACAACATCCACAAGATGTTGATGAACCGAACCATGCTTTGTGGTCCATGCCTTCTGACTCCAGAACTGGATGAAGCCCAGAACCACAACCCATCTGTGTGCTAACACCTACATCCTGCTATCAACCCCAAGAAAAAAAACGTGCAAAGAGGTAAAAAAGGTCATAGCCTGGGGTACTATATCAACTTGAGCAGTTAAACACCTTACTACAAAGTAGCCCCAAGATTATGGAGCAGCTTATTTCCAGCACACTTGTGATGTGTAAAACAATTCACGTTATTATGCAAAGCACTACACCAGCATAGCGCTACCAGGCATGGGGTAAGTTCCCATAAACCCTATTATGCAATTCAAGGGCCATTTGATGTGGCTTATAGACAATAGTTCAGCTTCAAAAGGAAACAGTTTCACTTACTTTCCCCATCTGCCTCTATTGTTAATTGTAACAGAGATAAACCTAAGCTGCACTGATACTGTGAACTGGCATCCTACACAGCTGTTCTGGCAGACAGGTAATTATTCAAAGATGGAACTGAAATCAAGATGGTGCCTTTAAAAACACTGCAAGAGGACATTTGTCAAACACAAGGGCAAGGAGGCTATTTGAGTTGCTAATGCTGCCTAGAACACTGGAAACAACTTTAAAAGTATCCACCTGATACTAAACAGCACTGAGGAGGAACAGAAATGCAACTAATGCATTTTGAGTGCAGTGACAACAATACAGCATGCATTTTTGAGCTTTAAATTTGGGAAACATCTTAAAAAATATCTCAAAGTTGTAATAGACTACTCAAAGTTATACTGTACCAATTAATTTCAACTGGAGAACCTTGTGTACTATATATACCCTTTCAGAGTAGTATGTTGGAAATAAAACCTCATTGATCACTCCATTTTCAATTACTACCTTATACTTCCTATATGGCTTAAGAGATTCACTGAGTCAAACGAGTTTCTAAAAGTCTGAGGAGACAAGAGTAATGCAGGTGGATCCATCCCACTGATGGAAGTGCAGAAACACAAAGGGAGTGAAGAAGGGTTTTGGACTGAATTTCCACAACTCCTTCCTGCATGTGTACCCTGCATTGGCTACAGCTTTCCCCTCCTCTTGCAGTCTCCTTCCCCAACACCCCACACATGTACCTGACTCTCTTCAATACTACACCAAAGCTTCATTAAATTCCTTGGTAAACCTTAACTTATATAAAACAGTTCGTAGTGTAGTAGCTTCAGCAGAACAGAGAGCAAACTGCTTTGCTCCCAAAAGCATGACCAGAGATTACACTGAGATTTAGAATAAATTGCAATAGTTTTGATTTTCATATATGTTTGGAAAGGAATTTTGTATCTCTTCTCTGTACCATAAACATCACAGGGCATCCCTTCAGCTTATTACCTCTCACCAGTCACTGTTTTCCTTTTTTACTGACCTTCACTTGAGCATCACTGTCTAACAAAGCATTTAATGTACAAGTGTTTGTAATGCTGCGTTTCCACGAACGGCCCTCAACATTTCCCATGCATAATTTGTTCAGTGACTAGAGCCAGCCCTCTGATCTTAACAGACATTTAACCAACAGGATCTTCTTCAGTCTTATACACACACAGGCGGTTCAGGTGTCCATGATTTCAAGTAGGTCATTAGCTGTTGTTGTTTTGAACACTCTACCTTGAATTCCATTCGATCTTCCTTTGTTGGTTGAGATTGTTAAAACCAGGTGTTATTCGTGTTGACACCCAAGAACTAAAAACATGGAACAGGAGCTGAAATACAGTAAAACTGGCAACAGCAATGCCAATAGTCAGGTTGCTGAAGGAAGCCATTGTTCTTCAGCCTGTAAAGAGAAGCAGAAGGTCATTTCACTCTATTCTCCGTTTAACTATTTTAAGGAAACACAGAAAGTGTTTTTGACAGCAAACTTATCAACAGAAATATTATTCACTGAAAGTTTCTACCTCTTCAATGTTTCTACTTAAGCATTAAGAGTATAAAAGTAGGCCTAAACTTTGAGAAATAAAAGTTGCAGTTTGGTTTTGTTTTTAACATTTGCATATTATACATTTTTGTGGCCTAAAATTGTTTGTATTTTATCTACACAGAAAGGGTGGAAAAGACCACTGACCAGGGCAACCGTCAGCTTTGAAGCCTCCACTCATATCCCAAGACAGGAAACTTGTTTCATTATTGCCAGATTGACTGCTGCCAACAGGACTTTAAAATGCAACAATGAGATCAGATAAGCATAGAAGAGAGGTTTTTGGGTCAGCCCAGAGAAGCAGTAGCCTCACTGCAGCTCTGTTTGTACATTTTCCCGACAGCAGCTCTCAATTCCCCTGTGTTCACAGGCAGGAGCCTGTCCTGGTGACAGTCTGTTGGCTATCGTGTTTGAGCGTTTTTCCTTCACAAAACTCCCACCTTCACACAGTTCACACACACTGAAAAGCCTCCTATCGTCAGAGCTGATTGGCTTTGCAGTTGCTGGATATTTCATGAGGTCTAAATACCAAAACAATTCCAAACATAAGTGTCAGTCTCTAAATGCTTCAGTCATTTCTCCTGAGTCGCCAGTATTTGCAACACAGAATGATATTTTCCCAGAAGCCACAAACTTCTGACATGCATCTCCAATTTGACAGTGAAGTGGTTTATACTCCAAGACTGGCAAAGTTACAAACTCAAAAAATGTCAATTTATATTAATTTGAACAGAAAAGGGGAAAAAAGCCAAATGGCTTTATTTCAAATATTTAAATAATTATTTTTAATATCTATAAAAACCTTGCTGTTGCTTATTTTAGTTTTACTTAAGAAAATATCTAAAAATAAAATTAAGACTTATAGGACAGCATAATTTGATGTTACTACAGCAACCTAATGGTCAGCAAAAGTGATACAATTATATAATACAATTATGTCTACCTTTATTTCACATGCATTACAGAAACTGAACATGCCTTAGATTTTTGAAATTGCATCTGCATTGCAGATGGTAAGAACAGGAACTTCAGGAGGATAAAATAGGAAAAAATTCCCCCATAATAACAATTTTTTTTTAATTAAGTACACTATTCTCACTTTGGGGTGTAAATGGTGAGTATATTCAAATATATGGTATACTTTCATCTTCAAAGATTTAGAAGCAGAAGGTTCAATGGTCTCAAACTTTTCCCTCTCTACCTCTTTCTTTTTTATTTATTCTCCCCAGAACTGAAGACAATAAAACTTCCTCTGACTAGTACCCACAGAGCTACATGTATAAAAACAGAATGCAGGACAAATAAGAGCAGATTTGCTAAGTGAAACCTGCCTCTATCATATGGCTTGCAAGTGCTTACTTCAGACCAGCTTTAATTCTGTCCTAGGGACTCCACAGTTCCCGAAACATATCTGATGTGCTCCTAGGGCCTACCTTCCTGCCCAGCTGAACCCAACAGGAATCCAGCGTGCACACTCTGGGACAGCTACGCAACACAAATCAAAGGGGATGATCAGAAGATTCAGTTCATAAGTGCATTTTTAATCCAAACTAAAATGTTCATGTACACACGCTACAGTGCATTGCATCAAACTAATTGGTTCCAATTGTTTTCTGATGACCTGTTCTAGGACAGCAGCATGTAAGTCCTGCATAATTTTTAGTTACTCTATAGAAACTTCCATTTCAATTACTATCCTGAATATTCAGGAGTCTCGATTCTCTACATACTTCTCCATTTGCCTCCACTGACCAAGAAGGTACAAAACACAAGCCAAACTTTACACACTTTTCACATAGTTTAAAGTACCAGAGACAATGGGTGTTAAGCTCGATTTTCTAAAACCTTACCATCTGAAGGAATAAAACAATCAATTTACTGTCTACCAGTGTAAACCCACTGAGAAGCACTGTATAGTGTCCAGTTCCAGATTTGTCCAGGGACAAAACTTTGTTATTATATTATCTCATTTGTAGCAACCAAGTCTTCTCCTGGACCAGGTAAGGAAAAAAATATATCAGTTGGTTTAATTAATGAAGGAAGCCAAAATCCAGGTTAAGTACAATTCTCTTCAGAAAAATAGCAAAACCACTGAGCATCAATCACACCTACTTCATCCTTTTAACTAAAATATAGCAGTTCTCATGATGCTACATTTTATTCATCTGCAGCGACTGCACTAGTACCTCTGAGTTTCAAAGACACTGACACTCTCTTGGACAAGAGAAAACCATGGTGGTCTTGTTTCCTTAGTACCAGAAGATTTTATGAGAGAATTAATGCTTCAGCATTTGACAGGTGTTCATTTTAGTACAGATTATGGAATTAAACAAAACTTCCAACCATCCCTTGAAAGAAATGTATAAGAAGACTAATCTTCCTCCTAAGGAGCCTGTGGAGGGAACTCATTTTTAAAAAAGGTACTTGCATGGAAAGGACATGATCTGAATTTCAGCAAATGCAGAACCATGATGCCCATGAAGGAGAAAAGAGGCAGAGAAGTTAATCACTAAGCCTCTGTGGTTAGTCTCACAGATACTCAAGTTTTGTAAGCCTGATTTCATATATGCTTATCAAGATGCTGTTTATTAACTACCAAGTCCAGAATAATTTAATGTTTTACTTCAGCAATGAAGAGAGTCATATTTTAATTCAATTCAAAAACCAGGTGTAAATACAGCATTTCACACGTGATGGAAAAACAGCTCAGCTATAAAAATTTTCTCATATCTATAGGGTGGTTATTTTCTTATATTCTAGGTTGTTTTCAACCGTATCCCATTTAGCATGAAAATTAACTGTTGTTTACCAGATTTTCTTTTCATTTACAAGAAAAATTATTTATGTTGCTAAACCTAAACAGCTTGTTGTATTGTGCTTGTTGACTTAAAACAAGCACAGTAAACTTTGGTTTAAAATTTTCTTTGACAGAAGCCAAAGTTAGTAAGGCAGGCAGCTTCAACTACACTGTGGAGTTTTTTCCCAAGTATCTTCTTGTAGCTGTACAGGAGAGTCTGAGCAAGACACAGAACTTTGTGGATTATGTATGAGCAGACACTTTATCACCCAAACTGCATAGTCATTGATTACTGTTCTGTCAGCTGATACGGGGTTTGAGCTAATGGAAGGCTGGTGGGGAGGGAGGTTTAGTACAACTACTTTGTATTTCAGGAAAATCAGTACTATATACAGTCCTTCACCACCACTATTTGCCTTACATACTCAAAATTACTGTCTTAACCCTTTGGTTGGACAGCAACTACATACGATCAGAACTTCACTTTTGCAGCTTTGCAATGTAGTCTTTAAGTAAATAAATCTTACCAAACACTTGAAACTAACATTTTTCAGCAAGGTATTGCGCACATGCCTACTGTTATTTCAAATTACTTTATTGAGCCAGTAACTTTGAAAATACAGATTTTTTTCATCATACTTCTTAAGAGCTAAAAATGTTGGTTTTCATTTGCTATTAACGTGTGGTGGTTTGCCTGCAATTCTGTTTCCACTTGAAATTTAGAAGAAAAAACTCAACAATATTAAGACTCAACATCCATTCACCCCCAATATGAAAACACTATGAACGCCTGATAGAAACAAGTCGGCACTTAATGAAAGAGGATAAAGGGGCAGAAGAGTTATCAAGTGTTGTACCATCAGAAGTATTTAGCATTTACATTCTCCTCATCTTGCTGTTTCCACATAAATTTTTCACATCATAAAAAAAAACAGTATAGCCACAAGATATGGTAAGAAGGTGTAGTGGAAGGTTTAAGGCCCACAGCCCTTACTTTCTTCGAGACTGGATTTCGAGATGAGTTGGATCAATTTCCAAACAAGATTACACCATAAAGCTGCTAGTGACACCAGGACATCGCATGAAGTACTGTGCTCTCCTGATCCGCTTAAAACTGAAAGCCAAATCCAACAGCTGTAAAACTTGTCACACCAATCTGCAGAGAGCAACACTGGACTATTGGCTGTTTGCACATTTTATAACAAGCCCAGTAATAAAACATCTGCAGTGCTGGAGCTTTGCTCTTGGTTCTGAATGGCAGTTCCTATTCGTTTGATATCATACTTAGATTAGTAAGCAGCGTTAAGGAGAAACACAACAAAATTCAAGCTACTCACACTTAACCCGTTCCCTTTTCTATTTAAGGCTATTCACTCCCTGAACTTCACTCAGCTTTCTGCTCTTAGAACACCAAAGCAACCGGCAGATAAGGCACGCTTTTTATAAAGACAGGGTACCCAGGGTGAGATGTCGGCTGCGATACCATTTACCGAACTGCCTCAAACCCCGCAAACCGTCTGGAGCCGCAAAGCCCCCGAGAGGGAACCCGCCCAGACTCGGTGGGCGCGGAGGGCCCGCAGGCTGACCCCGAGGGGCGCTGCCCCCGAGCCAGGCATTACCTCGCCGTCCCGGTCACCCGCGGCGCCCGCC
>VYZT01062774.1:97472-147632 GCA_013400735.1 Pomatostomus ruficeps | reverse complement strand
CGGTGACCGCGCACGGCCGGGACTGCCAGCGCGGGCAGCGGGCCCCGCCGGCCACCCCGGCTGCCACCGCCGCCCCTGCGAGCTGCCACCGTGGGCTCACGGGGCCCTCAACGCTGCCGAATGGACACGCTGTTCGTGGTGCGGCAGGAAAAAGGCCAGTTAGGCACAGCAGCTCACCTTGCAACAACATTTTAGTCGCTGTGTCTTTCACTTACACGGCCCGGTTGTCTGAAACATGTCACGGGTAAAATGCTGATGTGACCGTTCGTGCCCTAGGAATCCATTTATGCACTCCTTGGGAGTACTGTACAGCATAGTCATGGGGAACACACCTATCATACAGAGAACAGGTACTGCCCAATACTTGCTATTTCCTAAATTCAATGTGTGATTTATGAAAAATTATTTTTTATTTTACATTTTTGAGCTGTTGTGTTGAAAAACAGAAGCAAAATTACATTAACAAAATTAAATACGATAACTAGACGTAGTCTTTCACCAACTAGGAAATGTAATGGTCATGACTGTTCCTCTTGGCATCCTTCTGCTATCATGCACATCCTGAACCCCAGCTTTACATTTCCATTAATGATTTCTGATCTTTCAGATCAATAAATTAAAAATTCTCTAACAAAATAATGATGAAGGTATTAATATATAATTTCACCCTATAGATTAAGGTGCAGCTGACAAGTCATCTACCCCACTATGTACACTGATCTCTCTTGCAAGACATCTCCCACAGCAGGAATGCTCTGGCTTAAGCCTGAACAGAAACTGATGTTGGCTTGCCTTAATGCACCCATCTGCAAAAAGGAGAAACGCAGGTGCTGATTAACGAGGCATTGAGCCATTCCTGCTGCAGAAATGGGAACCTGTGGGAGGTGGGCAGGGCACGTCGCCAGCATCTCTAACTGTTTGCAGCCAGGTTGGCTTAATCCATTGCTGGACATGAACCAACTACCAGGTGTTTGTGTAAACATCAGAACTACTGAAGTTTGATTTCCTGGGGACTTGTGTCTTATGATTGACCAACTTTTGAACTGATTTTTGTTAACAAAATTTCACAAGACATCCTCAGACAAGTGAAGGGGATCCCATTCCTGCTTCCAATCTTCTTTCATTTCAAAAACAGATGGATAAATAAGGACAGCAATACCTTATCAACACAATCTCTTAGTGGAATTAAAACCTCATATTCTACTCTGATGTCGTATCATTTTATTCCTGATATAAAGGCATATTTCAACTTATTTTCTACTATGTCTGCTATTCTTAGTGAATCAGAACAGCCACTAAATCCTAAGAACTCCATGGTAGGATTATAAACCACTTTTAAGATGACATAAACCAGAAAAATTTCACAAGAATTTTTTCTTCATTAATTCACCTTCCAAAGAACAGCCCTCACTTTTCGCTTAATACAAGATCAGTGACTTTGAAGTTTCTTTTAGGTTGTAACGGCTGTGACACCAGTACTCCATATGGACAAGCAGTGGACTTCTGGGGTGACAGAGGACCTGCAGCGGCAGTAAAGGCATGAATGGTTGTCCTTAGGCCTGCAGGCACAGGCAAGGACTCTTTCCACTCATGATTAAGAAGCAAAGGCCAAAGGCTCTGAACAACAAGCTCTGGCAGCTTTAGCTGCTGTGTTTTAAGATGTGATTTCTCTCAACTGCCTGAGGTCATGATCATTCTAGGAGAGTACAACAATGAAAGTAGGTATTTTTTTAACATGCCAGCCTGTGACCTGGAGTCTCCACCGTAAGAGTGTGGTCATACCTAACAGCAGAGTAAAACAAACACTTAAGAGTGGTAATGTCTTAGACTGGTAACTGCCAAAGACCACTCATCAGAGCTCTAAGCCTCAAAACAACTCATCACCATTATGCACTTGCAGGTTAGGAAATACCTAGGAGAAAACAAATCAGGCTCTCCCCAAACCTCTGTATCAGGCCTGTGTAGCACACAGCCTGCCTAACAAATCCTTTGGCCCAGTGTGCCGTGTGGGTGAAAGAAACGAGTTTGACCTGCCTCACTGCTCTCTCCTTGGCCTGCGACCAGCACGTTGTTGAACACGCAGCAGATCGTGACCAGAGGCAATGCCCTCTTTCAACAGCCCCACAACACGTGCTAGGTTGAGAGCTGCTGACTGTAAAGGTGAGAATAGTGATACACTGAGGATTCCTGACTGGTAACTGCTCTCCACATGAGCATACAGCATACAGCAAGGTACCTCCCACACAAAGAAAATTTGCAGATAAAACAGAACTGGCTATGGGAAGCATGAAGGCATTGCAGTAAAAGAGAGACCAGTAGACACAGTTAGGTATGGCTACCATATCCAGGTTGTCTTAGATTGATTGTCTGTCCTCTTTTCCAAGCAGAATTGTTCTCCAGTGAGATTTTGAGTACTGTATGTGTCTAGGAGTCTTAATATCTAATAATCTCATCATGTTATTGCATATGTGCCGCAATCTCATCTTGAACGTCCAACGTCCAGTAATCCCAGAGACCCTCAGAGCAAACAACAGAGGCCCATATTGCATAGGCAACGTAAAGCCAACAAAACTAAGGGAGTGCTCTACCACTCCTACAAAGTGTTGCATGAACATACCATACAATTACTTTGAACATTTCCAGCAAGTCCTAAAAGTATAAGGCTTACTGTACTTGCATGATGCAACTGGTGCACCTTTATCTGCATCAGAAATAGAGTAGCCAACAGGTGGGATAGAGAGCCACCACAGGTTGCTATAGGGTGACCACAGTTTGGCTTTCACAACTAATACACCTCTTCCTCCCTCCCTTGTGACATGCAGCCACCGCCTTCCAGCTGCTGCAAACAAAAGTCGCTACTGCTAAATGGCACCGGTCAAGAACTTTCCTCAGTAACAGCTGCAACTTCTGAAGTCAAGCTTCAGTACAGAAGTACAGGCAATGGGCTTGCTAAGGTGAGCTGCAGAACAGAGATTTAGCAACATAAGGCAAAAAATAACAGTATATTCCATATCAACACATATGCATTGAAAAGGTAGGGAGGGCAGGGGGCTATCACAGTAGCACTTGCAGGTAGCAGCATAACTCTCTTGGGTCCAGCTGAATCATCTTATTTACACTATGTAAATAGGGCTGTACTTTTCATCTGTCCTTTAATTATAATAAAACTTCTTAATTATATTGATGATTCTCAGCTTTATGTCAATTAGACCCATTTATTCCATAAATGAAGAACAAATTTGGATAAAATGGATGGGATTTGTTACAACAGGGTAGTAATCGGAGGGCAGCCCAACATAAGTAAGTCAAAGTCTGCAGTAATCTATCCTCAGCTAAGTTGTCCACACCTGTTCCATACCCTTCTCCTTCTGGAATTACTTTCAGAGTGGCACTTCAGGTATGGTAAAAATTTGTTGTCAGATGACTGCTCCCACTAAAATCTGCAAGAGGGATGTGACCATGAAAGAAAAACAC
Organism: Pomatostomus ruficeps; assembly: GCA_013400735.1. Taxonomy (NCBI): domain Eukaryota; kingdom Metazoa; phylum Chordata; class Aves; order Passeriformes; family Timaliidae; genus Pomatostomus; species Pomatostomus ruficeps. Next base: position 144,158 of record VYZT01062774.1, on the reverse strand, counting down.
ACAGTAACCTTTCCAAAGTATGCCTGTAATTTCAGAATCGTGCTTTCCCAGAGCTGAGCCTCCTTCTGCCGAAAATGAAGCCTTTATCAGGGTTGCTGTACTGAAAAGTGAGACATAGGTGAGAAAGAAAAATACTTTTAGAGCACTTGAAAATTATTTCAGTTGTGGTTTTAAATTTGCACAGGATGTAACTAACCTTTCTGTCTGAATTTACCCATTGTAGTAAGAATAGACCTTAATGAATGTTTAAAGCCTGAGCAGTTTATGAAAGAAATTATATAACATGGTGTTGTAGAAGCAGTGAATTGAATTCAGTGACCTAAAAAATGCTTACATTTATTTCTGTCTTAGGAAGTTCCTAGGTCTACCTGTCAGCAGCAGGAGATATTTCCAGAAAATCAATTATATATGTAAGCAAAAATATCATGGAGATTAAAGAACATGTGAAAGAGCAAGCACAACTCTTCTTTCACAGCACTGTGAATCAAGAGTAACTTCACTGAAGCCGATGAGTTACAGTGGTGGGAGTGAGAAAAGAACCAGCTCCATTGTCTGAGAATTACTCGGGCTACCCATGGAGTCCAATCACAGGAACTGCAGGCAGCTAATATTGCAGCATGTAATTCAAAAAGCCCAAGACTGAAAAGAGGAGACTGAAAAGAAAGGATCTGAATTTGGTTTCAGTCAAAAAAACCCTGAAAAATAGCAGGAAAATGGTGAATGGAAAAGAAAAAAAAAATACACTATTTCTAAAAAATCCTCCCTCTCAAAAAAAAAAAATTTGCATAGACAAAAAACCAAATCTGTGTGCTTTGGGCTTTTTTTAACACCCTGCAGGTACCCAGTTAACAGTTGCTGAGCTGTGTGCTTCCCTGAAGGGAAGGTGTTATCTTGGCTTTCTAAACAGCAGACATGTTTTGTGAGTTGATGCATACTGTGCTGTTCCTACTCAGATCGAGTGCTACAGAACGTGTGTCACATCTTTCCAGCATAGATCACTGTAACATATCCTACCACATTTTTAGGTAGTAATGTACCTTCACTTTTCCTTATTTCCTCTAAACACACACTCCATTTTTCATCTGAGGTCAGTGAGTTTAACTTTCCCAGCTCCTGTCACTTCCCACTTGAGAGAGCATTTCTGCCAGTAGTACTTACTGTCCATAAGTGAAAAAAGGCTTGCTTCTGGGAAGCTGTCTGCTCATGAACCTCTTCCTGTCCCTTCTTCAGTTTTCTTCCAGTTTTTCTGTCTTCTCCATTTATGTCTCTCATCACATGCTGTCTCTTTCATCTATTTACACCTCACCTGCAGCATTACCCTCTCTGTTGGTATTATTGTCCTGATTATAACTGTCCAGAAGCTACTGAGGACCTGTAAAACAGCACACTGTGAGCTTACCGTGCCGCACTACAAACCACTACACTGATGCACCTCGTCAGCGTTATGACAAAACATCAAACCACATTAAGACAGATGTGCTGAGTATGATCCACAGAACTTGCAGGAACGCCATCTCTTTTTCTTTTCCAACTCATTCTGTCTCCTCTTTTTTCCTCTCTTCCACTTTATATTCTATTTTCCTACCACCTTTTTTGTCGCTTTATTTTTCTTCCTCCCTACAGTTACCCTCCCCTGGCTTCCTTCACTGTCCACCTCATATTCCTCCATGCATTTTCTTCCCTCTGATGTGTCTGCACAAAGGCGTATAATGGAGGCAGTACTGCAGCTGTGTTAAATGTGTCCTTGGCTCTTTAGTAAACAAAGCTGCAACTGGGTGCATCTTTGGGATCTGCAAACCAGAAAGGTCTAGAGAAAGCATTTCATTCCCAAAGGCTTAAGCCAGAGAGCTCTGAGATTTAGAAAACTTCTTGGTTCCCTAATCTCCGACACGAAGCACACCACAAACAGCAGGAGGAATCTTGAAATAATACCCGATTCTTTTCTTCACATGCACATATTTCCTTCTGCTTTGTGAGTCGAGGCTCTTAGCAACAAGAGCACTGTAGAACAGGGTAGTGACTAGAATTTGATGATGTCAGATCAGCAGAAAATGGAAGAAGATGTACTTTGTAATGGCATAAAATTGGAAAGAATGAAATTGGTGCCAAGCAGTGCTAAAACCAAACAAAATGTTTCCCAACAATTCAACATACAGAGGGTCAGAAAGCAATCCAGGTTTTAACATTCTGACTGCAATTAAAATCAGCATAATTCAAGTGGAGAACAAAACAGCGCTTGTTGAGACAAGGTATTTTGTTTTTTGTGATAGCATCAGATTTTCAGGTAAAAAGCCAGAGCATGTGCTTGGGATGGCATCACTCATCTGTATGCTAAAGATAGCTGCCAAGCCTCACTTAGCTCAGTCTAAACTTTGGCACATGCCATAGCAGCTGCACAGCATGTCACTGGGCCTCTTTCAGCATATACCACAGCATGCAAAGAATGGCTGGTAAGGATATTTTAATGGCAGATGTGTTAGCCTGAACAGGTTAAATGGCTTCTTCAGACAATATAATTGCCTCTGAGTGCTTTGTCAATTTTTAAGATTTTTCCAAAAACTTTCTATCACATTTAGTGATTTTTGAACCTCTGTTGGTCTGTCAAAGCCTTGAGGAAACAAGGAAGGAAAATTGCTTGATGACACAAGGAAACAATAAAACTGGTCCACACTCACTTTATATGTCTAAATGCTGCTGAAATCCATAAAAAAAAAAAACCTAATATGAAAGGAAGGAATTGTTTTCCACACAGTTCTCAAATGCAGTACTCAATAATACTTGTAATAATGATATATTTTTCAGAGAACATGGTTCTAAAATTGATATTTCTTAAATATTAAAAATTTTTAGTTTCATTTTGGGGATCGATATTAAAGTGGCATAATACATTGTTTCAAATGTAAATATAATTAATGTCCTAGTTTTGTCAGTTTAGGAGGTTCAGAATGTATTATTAATTTTTCCTTTATTGCTAATAATGAATTCTAGCAAAGCCCCTGCTTTTAGCACTGCTGCTTGATAGTATTATAATTATTTTCTAATTTTGCATTGGCACTATTATAGATTTTTACCTAGAGTTTACTTGTTAGTCTCTATTGATATCAGGAGGTCTAGTGATTCCCCCCCGCCCCCAAGGTTTCCATCTGCCTGTTAACTCATACAGACATATTTCTGTTCCTCTGTACAATTCTAGTCACAGGAAGGATATCATACTCTATAATGTTAACTTTCGAATCTAAGATTTAAGACAGCAGTCCTGGTAAGAACATACACAAAGACAAGAAACTACATTAAATACAGCAGTGCTAAAATACAGGAAAAAAAGGCTGCCTTTCAAATCAAGTGAGGAATTTTGTTTAGGCTTCTACTTCCAATGACACTATTGAACACCATACATTACTGATTAGACAAATACTAGAAAAATGGTGACTATAAAACCCAAGAACACCTGGAAATAAAGAAAATACAAAAATAATCCTAATGCTATAGCTGAGATATATATAGAGATAGGTAGATAGTTAGATAGAGAATAAAAAATGCTAAGGTTGAAGAGTTTCACCATGAAAATGTATCATGCAAATATTGTAAGTGGATTTGAAAAGTCATTTTGTGAATTGTACCAAATATATTGTCTAACTGAATAAATTGCAGAAAAATTGCATTGTGATATACACAAATTAGCATATCTTGGTTGTGGGTGTTTGTAAACATACACATTTTTCTGTAATAACTCTACTGGGACTGCTTGAAGAGCCAACATTTCAGCACCTGTTCATCTGATTTGCTGAATAAGGGACATTACACATCTGGAGTGCCTCTGGCAATATCCTCTTTTTCTGTGTGGAAATTATGCTCTAGTGGAAACAGGAATCTCACCACTGAAAGTGGAAACTTTATAGTTCAAGGTCTGTTGGACAACTGTACCTGCACACATCCAGACCGAAACATCCCGGTCCAACACCAGTTCTGCAGAGCCAAGTCAGGAGAGTTCTGGCCACACGGTACTCCACACACGTGCACTCTTCAGTTTCACTGGGAACAAACTCGCTTTTTCTTTCGTGTGTACAGTACTCTTTAAAGGTGATTGCAGTATACCTTACAAACAGTTCATCAATTAAATAAAAACAACTATAATAATCATCAAGACTTATACAAGCTCTTGGCTTGACTATTAGTTACTTAACAATTGCTTCTATCTATTGTACCAGTCCTCAAACACAAAGGTACAATCAAAAACACAACATATTCTTTCTTCAAAGTATTCTAAAAAGAATATGAAATCACATGTAAGGTTTCCTTTTGAAATTATTTCTATTATTTATTTGTTTTAGTCAGTGTTAGTAAATTGGAAGTTGACATTGGAAGCTAACAAAAAACTTGTGTTTCCATGTACGTAAAGCTTTTTCTTTTCAATTATATATTAATCACAAGTCAGCAAAATAATTAATACCATAACTTAACTCTAAGAAATTGTCTCATTATCACTGTTTAATTCACAGGCACTGGAGTCACCAACTAACTCTCTTGACACCTTAATGATGCATTAAATTCACAGTAACTAATGCAAATGGTTTATAATGTCCTAATGTTCATTACAGCTGTAATAGAGGCAAGGACATTCTTTTTTTGTACTGTCAAACAGAGAGAGAACAGTGTTACACATCACCTGTGGTTGATGAAAAAAATGTGAGGGATATCTGTTTTTAAATCTTATGTTATCACATAATTAGAGATTGTTAAAGTACAGTGCAGAAGTCAAATTATATTGGCAAAGCTGGACTTTAAACTTTGTCAGCTTTTTCTTATCAGGGTTTGCTGTGCTTGACATCTTGCATATTTTTTAACTAAACATATAGAAAAAAAGAATTTCCAATTTTGAAATTTTAATATTTTGTCTTTTAAGAATTATACAAAAGCATACAAAAATTAAAACACTGAGATACCTTTGGCAGTCCGTGCAAACTCTGCAAAGAATTCCATTTATCTCCATTGAGAGCTAATGGAGTCATTACATTCAATCGACTTAAATAGTACTTGATCAAATCCCCAAATCCACAGCCATACCTGGCAACATCCCCAAAACAATAGTCAATAAATGACTATTGTAATTTTTAAACACAATTGTCATTATTAAACACAACTGCATGAAGAAAAGATGGAAGAAAAATGGGAGGAAAAGAAAATGAAAGACAGTGTAGAGCAAAACCAGAAGACATCTTCCCTTCTCTTTAATATGACCAGTTATTTCCAGCTTCAGCATGGCATTAAGTCAATGCTAGACCCTTAGAAACCTAAACAGCTCAGAAAACTCCCCTCACGTGCAACTGAGCAGTCTTTCCTTACAGAGGAGGGCATCAGTTCTGCGGCACTTCGAATGCTCCTAAGGAGAGCAGGGAGGGAACGCAGAGGGATGAGACGCCCCTTCCTCAGGCCCGAGAATGCTGAGGGCTGAGCCCTGACATCCAGAGCATGACAGCAGCCCCACACTGCCTGGGCTTCAGGCTGAGAGAGGAAAAGCACCCAAACCAAGCTGATAGCCTGGTCTCATCCATCTCCCTGCACAAGCAGTGGCCAGTTTTCTGACAGCAGGAGTGCAGGAAAGGCTAAACCAATGTGCATTTCTCCTCATCCTCCTTACAGATGCTCACATGGAAAGCTCGGAAAACCCCAGTCAAAAAGCAGCAGTGAATATGTAAAGAATCCTACATCCTAACCCCTAAGTATCCTGCAAATTTCATTTACCACTACAGGTCAGAAGACATATTTCCAGGAGATTAAGAATAGACTTCAAATCTATTTTTAGGAGTGTTTTAAAAAAAGGCCTTATTTTTAGAGGCCAAGTGGCCTGAGGCACCCAAGTGGCCTCCAGGATACTCAGTACTTTTAAGAAGTGAAACAGCAGTCTCTTTCTCCTGGCCTTTTGAACAGATAGAAGAGCATTATTTTACATTATGTTACAGGGACTGCTCCCTGAACACACCACCCAGTAATTACAACAAGTTGCATTATGTCATTTTGATGCTGTCTACTACAGAAGTTCTTGCTTCATAAAAGCACACTCAGAATGCACTCGAATGGTTCCCAAGCCTTGTGTCATCAAAGCCACACACCCCAGCCCTCCAGACATGCTCTCAGATGGAGCAGGTTAAAGAAACATCTGCTGGCAGTGTGGCTCATGCCTGTTGGAGAAAAACATTTTCCTTACAAATTGCCACTTTGATTCTAAATTCATACATGGTATTTAGACCCAAACAAATTTCTAAAAATAACCTCCTCTCCCACTTCCAAAGACTATTTTCAGAAAACTTGACATTGCCAACAAGAGGGAAATGTTTAAATAATAGGAGTGAAGGATACCTTATTTATTGAGCTGTTGTAAACTCACAACCACTTTGCTGTCTGTCACTGAAAATTAAAGTGTAAAGAAAAGTAAATGTGAATGGGAAAAAAATTTAAAATTTAAAGAAGTATCTTATATGGAATAAGTCTCATTATTTGGGGAATTTGGTTCCACATTTTTGGCTATTAAGCATAAGTATTGTTTAAGTGTTTGCAAGTGCTGTATTTTTATATCTAAACAAATGAGATTCATCTTAATATATACGGGAAGTGCCATTATACCAGGAAGCACAGCACTAACTGTAATGTTAACATAAATATTACAGCTGTTATTGATTGCAAATACAAATCAGGACTTCTAAGATTACATTCCTTTAATTCTAATGACTCATAAGAAAGTGAAACTGCACTTTGCCCAAAGTAATTGAAACTAGCAGCTGCCTAAAGGGACAAACTTTGCCACCGGCTGACTCTGATAACCTCCTAATTCTGCCTTCAAGTGAGATCAGCCAGTAGCTTGTCTCCAGTTGATCCCAAATGGTCTAGTCCACTGATTAAATTAAAAATGCCTTTCTTCCCCAACCACAGAACTTTTTACAACACTTAGGATGTTACTGCTCTTCTAGAGTCTTCCAGATGCATTTTGCATTTCTAGTATTAAAGAACCATGAGAAATCCTGTCAGAAGTCTTCAGGTTTTGTCTAATCAAAGAGCATATCACTTCTCTTAGTGTTTCTAAAAACACCATAAGCATATAAAAAGAAATAATTGCTTCCTGCAAAAAAATCAAATTTACTTACATAACATATCTGTTTTTACAAATCACTTCTATGAAAATATCATGCAGAAACTAAGAATACTATTTAGGTACATTTAAATAAATTACTGAGGTTTAACATGATGAATGGTTCCACATTACAATTTTTTCCAGTAGCAAAGCCTGACAAAGTGATTCCTGCCCTTTTGTTCACCCAACTCCTTCTACCATTTTGCTAGTTTACTCATCAGTAGTGCTGATGCAACTGTTTGTGGAGCTGCACGCTAAGCCAAAACAAGAAAAAATTACCTCATTTTAGAAAAAAACAGTACACTCACTCTTGTTCACAGGTCCAATTTTAGAACCCATCATTAGAAGGGAAAAAAACCCCAAACATCACAATTATTCCAAGTGCCAGTTAAGAAATCATGAATATAAGGTGTATTTCAGTTGAATGTAAAGACTCTTGTTTAACAGTTAAGAGTTAGATCACTTACAAGTGGAAACTCAGAAAGGGAATTACTGTCAGATAGCCAAAGCTGTCTACATTTCATTTCGGGGGAAAAAAAATTATTTATATTCCAGTTACAGCCTTTCCCGTTGGAGACAAAAGAAACTGAAACACAAATAGAAGGAGCTTTGCTCAGTTGCCTTTAGTACCCACCAGTGTCACTTTCAAAGGAGACATGCACCCCATGTGCCAGTAGGCTTCCACAGAGAATATTCACATACAAAAAGGAGAGCAGCACGTCTTTCTTTGGAACATTGTCTCACAAGCGGTACATGGAAAAAATACTGTGCCTACTTTTTCCTATTCAAGGGTTTCAGAGTTGGACAACAGTGACCAATTATTTGGAATAAATGTGGTTCATTTCTCCTCCAGTAAAATAGATCCAAGCTAACTTCCTGCATCAGTACAGAGGTGTCAGAGGCAGCCTCTGCACCTGCATCACTTTCTGTCGAATGACTTTTCAGACCAAGTGCAGCGCTTCCTCCCAGACATACAGGTCACTCACTCACCTGCACTATGAGGGATTTTGCAGAATGGAGAGCATCCAGCACTAATCACTGCCTTCCTCGTAGAAGTCCTACTTCTCACCTGCTTCACATTACTTAGCTAACAGCCATATTGTGCTAAACTTTGGGAGCTTTCTTGCTTTCCCTGTTAATTTTCACATGCACAGCTGATGCTGAGACGAAGAATTCTCAAAGCACGTCATAGACTGGAATCATGGCCAAGCATTCAGCACACCTGGAGGAGCAGAGAGCATCCTGCTTTCTTCAGGACTGCTACAGCTGTTGCACTGAAGTCTCCCAGGTCCAGAACATGGTATCAAGGGAGCAGGGAGTTGCCATGATGAAAAAACACAAATGCACCTGTGTCGCACTGAGAAAAGGCATAATTATCAGTGTTACACTGCAAATGGGACCTTCATGAGCTCTGCTCAGTTTTCACAAAGGAAAAAAAAATCCACAGAACTTTATTGCAAATAAGTAGCAGACTGTTGCTTCAGTCTTTAGTTATTTTAACCAGCCTTACCAAACTCTGACTTCTCCCTCAAGCCTTGCAGTCTTCTGTGGATACTACTTGAAAACTATATCCCTTACTCTTGCAAATTTAACAATGAGTTAGCAGACTTCAAGCACTAGTTGTATGAGTTTATGAGGCAAACTCACTGGTTAGCTTTTTAGACTCCTTGAAAACCAAAAACTTTGCTTTGCATCCAAGAAAGTGTCTACTCCAAACAACAGGTATTTCGCTGTCTGCATCACTCTTATTTTTTCCTCTTGTTTTTAAATGCCTTCCAACTCCCCTGGTTTTAGGTCAGTTTCTCATTAATTTCACAAAATACCTTTACAGAAGAATTCTGCATTAGAAGGGGAGGTATGTACATACAGAATAAATATCATGGAAAGGAGAAAAGAAATGGAAGCTTTTTATATCACTCTCTGCTGCTTTCTAGGACTGTTTCTTGGAATAAAATGCCTAACAAAAAGCAGTTCTTTAACATTTATGGTAGGAAAAAATAAGAGCAAAGGAAAGATCTTGCAAAGTCTTGGAAAAAACTCACTTTAAATAAAACACTTGCTAGCTACACCTGCTGTGGCAACCGGAATAAATTCACCAATGACATTATTTTCATTGAAGAGAGTACAAGCGGGGAAACATTGACCGTAGACAAAACTAGTGTTTAAATTGTCTATAGAACTTAACATCTTGTTTTAACCCAGTAGTTCATGTCCTGAAAAGGTACTGTGGTACTTTCTTCTGTCATTGACTTGCATCTCTGTTGTCCCTACTTATTAGTTTTATGTAATTAAGTGGAAATAAAAATGAATTTTTGAAATTCATGCATCATCAACAGAACTTTTAATTAAAACATTGTTGCTTCCAAATGTCAACAATGACTAGGCAGTGAGACACTTTTTTGTGAGGTTACTCATTTGGGTGGAAGACAAGCTTACCATGGTAATACTGTTTTTAATAGTCTCTGCTTAAAACAACTGCAAAATTATATGTTACACTTATGTAAAGAAAAACCCATAATCTATAAAGCTGTGAAGCATGAATCAGATTCCCTTCAGATCCTAAGATGGCAAAGGATTGCTGGAGTGTGTATCTTGTACTTGTATGACGTGCAATAACCACTGGAATCCACAACTGGCACATTTTTGTTAAAAATGAGAAAGAAACATTCCGTTTCCAAGGCTGGTAGGGATGCAAAAAGTCCAATTTGTTCAGAATGAGTAAGAGGAAAAAATCCAGCCAGTGGAACCATGGCAGGCTAATGCAGAATTGCAATGTGTTTGATCTATTGTGTTTGTGCACTGGAGGTACAAGTGCACAGCTGTCACATTTCATGTGTTTGACGATTCATCCCATAAAGCAGTAGCATCAAACCTCTCCATAAAGCTCCAGAGTTCATTGCTGCTGATTCACTGGCCAAGAGGACAGCCTTGCGCCCTGGCAGATAATTTAAGGACAATGACGAACAAACTCTTTCCTAATCATAAAATGCAATATCTTACTCTTTCTAGCAAACACACGTCCCATCCGAGATTAGTCCAATGGCTGAATCATCTCTATATCCCAACAAAGACCGGGTGCTGACCGAGACAGAAAGAGTGCTGATCTGTTGCTCCACGCTTCTTACTGAAATGAAAAGCTTAAGTATTACCATGAATGAAAACAAGAACCACGACAGGCAGTGAAACGTTAACATTCTTTATTTTATGCACTGCTGTAGGGTGTGTAACATTACAGTTGCACGTAAGCAGACATACCTGATCAGTACGGTGTGCACACTGCCAAGCTCCCGCGGGAATCCGTGCGTGTGAGCGGAGCCCCAGGGCTGCTGCTGCAGCCTGGACTGAAGCGGGAACGTCCCTCTCAGCGCCTGTCCCGCTCGGCCTGCGGGCCCTCACAGCGCCGGCTCTCCTTCACCCCCGTGCGTACGGGGGGATTTCGGAGCCCCGGGACGCCGGCTGGGGGCAGTCGGTGCCAGGGCTGTTCGGAGAGCACTGGACCAGCACACGGGGAGCCCCTCACGCCACATCACCGCGCCTCAGGCCCGCGGAGCACCCCCCGCCCGTCCGCCCGCCTGAGGCCCCCGTTGTCCCTCCTCGCCCCCAGACCCCGTCGCCCTCGGAGTCACCACCGCGCTCAGAGAACGAGGAGGTTTGAGCCGCGCCGGCCGCCGTACGGGGGAGGTGCCATTGCCGCTTCTGTGCAGGGCGGCCCCGGCCACGTATGGAGGAGCTGACCGTCGTCGTCCTCCTGCTCCTCCTCCTCTCCTTACTGCTTATTCCGTTGGTGCTCCTGGATAGGAGGCGTCGCGACCGGCGGACGCCTCCGTTCAGTTTCCTGGTGGTGGCCGGCTCCGGTGAGTGCCGATTGCCGCCGGCGGGAGCGGATGGCGCCGCAGAGCTGGCGCTCCACGTTCGTAGAACTACGAGTCCCGGCATGCAGTGCGACGCGCGGCTAGCGTCGCTCCGCCGACATGCCCTGGTGCATGCCGGGAGTTGTCGCTGTGGCATGTGTCAGGAGGCGGGGCCCCGCCACGGCATCTCTGGCGGTCCCCCCGCCGGGGCGGGTGTCTCCGGGGCCGCTGCCTGTCTTTGGGTATTTCGCTTCTCGATTTGGGTCATTGTTACGCTACATATTCATCTTGGGCATTTTCGTCCGTGTTTATGTGCGGCAGTTCAGTTTCAGGACCTCTCCCTCCCATAGCACGTGCGTTTCACAAAAGTCACGCACGAAGGCATCGATAAACTGGTGCAGGGCTGACCTGTGCAGCTGCTCACCTGTGCAGCTGCTCGGTCTTCTGAATGAAAACTACTGATGGCGGTGCAGGGCACGGCTTTCCAAAGATTGGCACGCCCCTTACACACGTGGCAGTTTGCAATTTACCCAAACCATGTTGCTGTGATTTACTTAAAAGAGTCGCAGGTGGATCCGTCAGAGGCAGGAATGTCACGCCACGCTAAAGGGGTATACACATCTGCTGCTCCTTGTTACCTCCCCAGAGCTGAAGGGCAATTAATTTACCCCCAAAAAAATTATTTTAAATTTTGCAGTTGACAAATACAGGCCAGCTGTGATTTCAGCACCTCAGTATCCCTTTGGTTTTTGCACACCAACTAATTGAGTAATAATCCCAAGATCTTTCTGCAATCTGAGTTTGGCAGTTTTATAATTCTTTAGGCCATCTTTACTTCCACTAGGGCTGAAAGTTTGTGTATTTTCCATCAGTCCTTTGGAATCTAGTTTGTCCATATTAAAAACATACTTCCACTATACATAAGCTTACCAGGTGAAATAATACAGGTCAGTTAAGATTCATGTAATGTTCAAGGCTATTCTTTGAGACTTTTAAGTAGAAGTCTCCTGCTCTTCTGTGAGTGCTCAGACAATTGCATTAAAGTTTGTGAAACCATTAACAAGCACCACTCAGGAGAAAATATCTCCAAACATTTGAAAAATACAGCACAAAATTATATGGAAAGGTGGCAAAGTCTAGTGCAATTCTGCAACATAGCTCTCCTTGCTTAACCTGTGCAACAAAGGTCTCTTGGGAGCCTATTGATATTGAACAGCAGGAGGTGGTAGGAATAAGAAGTGCGCAACTTCTAGCAGAATGAAAAGTAACACATCCAGTGGCACACTTACATTATGTATTTACCGGTGCGGTGTCATGTTGGCCTGATCCAGTCCAACAGATAAAAGATGAGACTGCTCCACTTCACCTACGCATACAATCTTCCTTCTCTCCCCCTTCCACTCTTACAATATCCCTCTATCTGCTTTTTGGGAAACTCAAATGACAAAAACCCAGCTCCCAAAAAGCACAGTAAGTACACCCTCCTCTTGTCTCCAGCTTAGTGCCAGTTTAGCCCCGGGACAGAGTGACCCTGCAGTTAGAAGGTTGTGAAGGCCTGTTCGAGGGCAGTGGTCAGGGCAACAGCTGGAGCAGGACTGTTTGTTCTGTCAGCACCCAGCGGCTGCACTGCTGTGGCTGCAGGGTGACATTGATCTGGCTGACACCACTGTGGCTGCAGGGTGGCACTGCTGTGGCTGACATCGCTGTGGCTGCAGGCTGACATTGCTGCCTGGCTGGTTTCAGTGTGATGACCGATGCCCCTGCTCTGGCAGGTCACAGCACTGGGCACAGGGCAGGGTCAGTGCCAGTTCTGTTTCCAAGGTACAGCTCTGCGACAGATCCTGTCCAGCTTCATTTTGGCCATCGCACCGTGGGGTGGCCTTTAAGTGCAGACTGCAGCGTCACTCTTTGCCCAGTTGTTCTGCACTGTGTACAGAACATTAAACACAAATGTCACACTCCTGTGTGACCCTGGTTCAATCCTATTTCACTGGAAAATGTCCGTCAATCCCAGTTCAGTGGGAGCTGAGTTCTCTCCTTTCCTTAAACAGTCTCAGCCATCCTCTAATTGAACCCTTTACTCTCAGAAGATACTCTCTCACTGGTAGTAGCAGTACCAATATGCTTTAAAGTGAAAAGTGACTGATTCAGCTGAAGAAATAGAAAGTTACAAAATTTTTCTCATACTAATTGCAGTTTATTTTGTTTTACAGGTGGGCACACAACAGAAATCCTGAGGTTACTTGGCTGTTTGTCAGAGTCATACTCTCCTAGACATTATGTTTTGGCAGACTCAGATAAGATGAGTGAAGCCAAAATACGTTCTTTTGAACAAAAAAGGGCTGAAACATTCTCCGAGTCCCAGGTAACTTGTTAAATACTCATGTAAGAAAAATGATCTTGACATTCTAATGCAAGGCAGTTTGGAAGTGATTCGTAGAAAGGATATTTATGTGATCAGCAAGTGCTTTTGATTTTCTAAGTATTGATGATCAGTTGCACTGAAGTTCAGCTAAGGGTGCCATTCTATGCAAACTGGCTCTAAAAGTAAACTAAATAAAGACTACTGATTAATAGTGTACTAGAGAGACCCTAAAAATGCAAAGTAAATATACCTAAAAATAGGAAATGCCGTTCTTGCTTCCACTTTTCATTACCACCTTCCTTACTTTCTCTTGAGTATTTACCGCCTGTTTAACATGTTAATCCACTTAAAGCAATGAGAGAATGTAATTGTAGTTAAAGTGACTGTACAAAGAAGGCTCCCTCTTGCTCAAGAAAAAGATGCTGAAAATAAATCTCTTTTAATTTTGTAACCAGCTAGCCATTGAAGTGTTACTTGTAGTTATAAGAATAAGGAGGCAAAAATATGGCAGAGGGAATTTTTTTTTTTTTAGTTTGGCATTTTCCTCAGTGACACATAATATCTTTTTGAAAGAAATATATATAAAATATTTTACCTGCGAAAACCTTAATTTAAATTGTATTGGCTTTGTGTGTTTCTAGACTATGTCTTGGTTGTATTTCTAAAATAAAGTATTAAGCGTGTTTAAAAGGGATGCAAGGCCTCTGAATATCAGTTTTCTGGCTGATGACATGAGCAAATGCTGAACTCCAAAAAATCATTAAAATAGCTTCTTCATCTTTTTTTCTCAGATGTATGCTTGCTTTCAGCTAGTTTACTGTATGATTAACAGACAGCAGCATAACTACTGACCTCAAGTGTGATCTGATGTCCAGTGAAATTAGTAGAAAGTATTAGTGGAATAAGTACAGTGGAAATGAATGTTCTGACTACAAAAAATTTAAGTTCTTTTGAGCAAATAGTACCAACACACAGTAAATTAATTATTTACATGGTGTTGGTTTCATATGGTGCACTTCCATTGTGTTCAGCAGTGCTATTGGGACAAAAAGACTGTAGGACTCAGTACCAGTGATTTTCAGAATAAACCCTTTTAATGTAAGGCAGCTGCTGCTAAGGTGAACAACAGGCTCACTAAGGAATGACATTTTTCAGTTTGCTTACCCCAACTTTCATGTCTCATTGTGCACCAAGGATGGATTTTAATAAAGTGACCAGGGGCATTTCCTGTTCAGAGACATCTTGTTTGGTAAATAGCCATCCACACAGTCATATTCACTTACCTGCAGAATGTCCAACTCTAAATTATTAGATTTCTTAAAGAGACATATTTTCAGTATTAAAAGGTTATGTGCTTTTCATAGTTCACTTATTTTTGCTAAGCAGCTTCCCTTTTATAACCCCTCCAACCACTAACAGATCCTGTAGTTATATTTTCCTTCAACACTGAAAGCCAGAGGAACATTTTTGGCTGCATGTGAGTTTGATGTCTGGATAACAGATGCTCATTTTCCTTTGGCCACTCTCTTTCTACTGAGCAAAAGTATTTAGAGTGAAAATGAAGGATGAATTTTGGAAAGTAAAGATCACATGCCTGTAACATATTTGCTAACTTTCTTTCACACACTCACACACAGTGTGTGTTTTGTTATTGGGGTCACTGGAGATCATCAAACATTTTAAAATTATGTCTTAGTAGCTTTTTGTAGCTTTGCATAAGTGAAAGGGAGAAGTCTGAATGCTTCAACACATGGTCATCACCTTCCTCATCTTGTTAAGGAAGTAGATTTTTCCAGAACTAAAGATCAGATGGAAAACAAATTACAATAATGATGTAACAGAAAATCAGTGATGTAAGAGCAAATTAAACACACACACCTCCCCAAATATTTTTTCTTTTGGTCTGTGGTCTAACTCTGTTCCAACACCTATTCAGGGAGAAGGAAAGAAAGCCAGAATGAACATCTTGCTTAGAAGGAAAAAAATGCTGCACCTCAACCCACTAAGTCACTTGAAAAAGAAATCAAAAATGCCTCCCATGAAAAGTCTCTTGTCCTGCTATCACTGGCCTCTTTCCTCTCTGTTGCACCCCACCTGTATCCACAATTATTCCACATGGATGCCCCCAAAGCTGTGACTCAGGGAACCTACTATGCTTGTAGAGAACCTGTTTCAGCTGCTGTCAACATACTCTAGCAGCAGAGACAGCTTAGATATATTGACTGAAGAACAGGAATTCCTATACCCCCATTGGTCATGTGTGAGATGAGCAACCAGATTAACTAACCTTTACATAAACCTCTTCTTACTATATGTTCTTTTCCATTTTCTGTTTCATGAGAGGTACTATGCTAAGAAATCGTGTTTCTCAGCATGAAAAAGAATTATGTAAACCCAGTTTCTTTGCAAGCATTGCAGATGGTTCAGCTGAGCATATTATAATTTTTCACAGCAGTTGCAATTTTCCAGCAGCTTTTCCTTGCATCCTTACAAAACAACAATATTAACTAGGTATAGGACTACATCACTGGTTTTGAAATTACATTACAGACTTGCCAGGTTGGAACATTTGTTTTCAAATTAAAAAAAAATTCTCATTGGACTAAAGATGTAAAGAAAAAAAAGCAACAATATGACACCACAGTAGATAGGGGAGAAATCTGTCTTTTTCTGGTATCAGACATACTATGCAGTATTCCAGCAGAATATACAGGATGTACCTTTGTCTGGAACATTGACAGTACTTCATGAGATGAGAGGCTGGGATTACAGAAGCATGTGGCAGTGGCTTTTAAACAAAAAACAAAAAAATCCCCAGTTTTGTTCTTTCATCTTAATATTTAGGAGTTGTTTGATGTGTGGACTGAAGTCCTAACATGGCATAGACACTGATGTGTGAAGTTTCCAGCATGATTTTTGAAAAGTATAGATAAAATCAGCTTGATCTTTACTTGAATTCTACAAGTAAATCTCTACTTTGATACTGTTTGGAGTTCCTGCCAAGTTTTGCTGAAATTATTTGAATATTTTAATGATGTAGAAAATCACATACAGTTTTTTTTGTCAAATACTCTCTAACGCCATTCTTACAGTGAAGGTCCATCTGAATAGTTCCACTGAACTCTGATCTGCCTAAAACCACTTTATCATACCTATATTTCTTGCAGGGCATATTTCTACACAAGGGTCTAAACTCCACTTACAGCATTTATTTTTATCACCTGAATTCTTCCAAAGCTTTAAGAAACAGAGGCAGTGATAACCAGAGACATGTTGAATAGGGAGCAGGGGGCATGTTTATTTTTCCATATTCTGTTGTCAGAGTAATGCAATCAGTTTCAACACCTGCAAATAAAACAAAAAAATCAGTTTGTAACATCTGTTAATGCCTTCCAGTATCACAGCTGTTAAAGAAACATATCACCATGAAACAGGATCATTTCAGTCAAGAAAATTAACATTCTGCATTTACAAGTGTTGAGGGTTTTTTTAATTCTTTCTACCTTATGTATTAAAAAAAGTATTTTTTATATATATAAATAACTATAAATAAATAGTTATTGCTATTTAAGACAGATTTGTAATTTGTATTTACTGTACAGCTTTGTTAATGTCATCTTTCAGGGGCACAAATTGCCAGGACTAAGCTATGACAATTAGCAATGTGCATTTGAAGTAACTGGGCAATCTTCAGTATTGAGATTTCTCACACCCACTGTCAGTTCTTCCAGAGGGGTAGCGATCTGGTGTCCCACGTGAAGTGAGATAACAACCACTGTCCACAGGTCAGCATCACTGAACACTGCCCTGCAGCCACTACATTTGTCTTTCATTTAAACAGGCAAAAACGTCACTGGCACCAGGAGTGCCTTCTGACACAGCAATAATTCTTAGCTGCAGCTCCTCTGCATCGAGGTAAAGCCACCTGCGAGGAGGGCAGGCTGCCTAACAACTGCTCCCTGCTCCCAGGACTTCAAGACAAAAAGAAAACTTCCTTGCTTTACTAATTTGATACCTTTTACACCCAGTAAATAATCTTCATTTAGGGAAAGAATAAAGAAAGTTATTTCTTCACCTATTTCTTATTTAATGATAAGATGATCTTTCCTGTTTCTTTATGCAAATATTTTGCATTTTGAATATGCATCTTGCATATCTTTTGAATACTCACTGAGTACTCATTTAAAGGATGGTGATATTTGCTTTTACATTTTTAATAGCACTCCGCGGACATGAGCCGAGAAAAGCTGCTGCATTTCCTGCAGCGTGAGTCCCCCGGGAGTGTCAGGAGGCCGGAGGCGGCAGCGCGGGTCCGAGCCGGCTGCTGCCCACGAGGTGAGTTTGGCGCCCTACACTCCCGGACACTCCCGGCACAACTGCTGGGACTTGGAGTGGTTTGGAATTACCTGAGATGAGGCTAAAAAATAGCTACATAGTTCTAGTATTTCTCTGCACTTTATACTTTACTGTATACTTTTTATACACAAACGTTTCCAAACTAGACTAAAAAAATATTAAAAACGTTGGCACAGATAGATTTAATAAGAAGGAGCCACAACACACTCAGAAAAGTAACAGCTCCGCTCCTCGTGCTCTTTTCCAGTTCACCCTTGATCGCATTCCCAGAAGCCGTGAGGTTAGACAGTCTTGGATCTCCTCTGTGGTAACAACACTCTACTCCATACTCTACTCTCTTCCTCTGACCTACAAATGGAAACCAGATTTGGTAGGTAAAGAAAATTTCCATTTATTGACAACTTGCTAATCCACATCATAAAAGCACTTGGAATATCAACACATTGCAGACTTCATTTTGTATGTATGCTTCAGCTTACAATTCACAGGAAAACTATTTTTCATGTTAAATTAAATATAGCAGCAATACATCAAGAAAGAGAACAGGTTGCACTGCTGGTGAATTAGAATAGCAAATACCAGTTTTCCCTCTCAAAGTTTGCAAGTAACATCAGAGAGTCACTCCCTTGTTATGCTGGTAGAGCTAGCAAAAACAAGATTGCTGCTTCCTGATAATATCTTTTCAGGATTGCAGCAGCACAAACTATGCCTGAAAGCCTGGTTATCCTGTTGGCTGGACTTGCTTCTAAAATGGTATGACCAGTCTGGCACAGACAGGTTCAGACCAGCACAAATATATACAGATTCAGTTCTTGTGCTTACATGGACTTCTGAGCTACAATGCATATTTATTTAGTCTTTGGCTGACAGACATTCATTATCTCATCTAATGACAAAAAACATCACTGCTGAAGTAGCAACTCCTCAGCACTTTAGTAGCTTTTTCAAGCTGTTCAGAAAACTGCACTCTCATGCTAATTACATTTATTTAAAAATATTCCACACACTTTAACAAGTCAGAAGCATTTAGGGTTGTCAGATGGTAGAAGTAAAATCGAGGTATTCCATCAATAAAGTTTTGTGTTAACACAAAAGGTAGTGTTCTTGTCTCCTAGCTTTAAGTCTTACAGTGTTGTAAGAAAAAATTTGGTTACAGCTGGCTTCTTGCTAGACTTGTCATCTTAAGGAGTCAGTAATCTAAACTTGAGGGGTTTTAAAAAAGCATTATTTTAGCAGAACATCAAATTAATATTTTATGAGATTTAAAATATTTTAATGAAACGTGTAAAAACTAGTACAGTTACAAGGTATTTTTCATAATTTATTTGTAGTCTCTATACACACACAGGATATTTGTAAGGAGACTTTTAACTCCCTCTGTGAACTGTATAGCTAATTCTAAAGAGGCTTTTTTATGTTTGTGATATTTTGAATGTTTGGAGAGGCTACTGTGAGTAATTTGATCTTACTTGCTTCAGTAGTACTGGTCAGTTCCTGTCAGATCAAAAGCTACTTGCTCGCTGGAGTTTTCAAAGCAGCTTAGTGTGCAGAACAACAGAAGTAGCTTGTTTTGCAGTTACTGTTTTTCAATCCTATTTTGAAAACTGGAGATAAAATTGGGAGAGGGGAGAAGGTGGCATGCTATTCTTTCTACAGTGATTTTGATTGGGGCAGGGGTAATAATCACATTTGTTTACATGAGCAGACAGAGAAAAATGTGAGTAACATTTAGTAATCACTTTGCTACACCACTGTGTTAGGTTAATGTATATTTATTTTTTTACTTATTGCAAAAGAATTGACTGGAAAAATCTCACTGCGTAGCTTAATATAGCAAGAAGGAGGTTACTAATCTGATTCCATGTTTTCTCTGTTTACCAAAGGAATTTAAAGTGACAGTGAGATTTACAGATAGAATTATTAGAAATGGTGTCGGAGTTGATAAACTGTGATAAGCTATCAGAAGACCAACGCTTTTGAAAAACACTTGCCCTTGTAAAATTAAGGATATATTTTAGCAAGACCTTTAAGCCCTTTGCAGTGTTTAAAGTAACCCCTGACTCAAAATGAAATCCAAAGAGTCTTTATCCATGATTAAAGAGCTGGAGGGGTAGGCAACCCCAATTACTTTTAGTCAGGTGCTGTTATCAAGCAGATAGCAGAAGCATCTCTTGCATTATGGCAAATCAGGTACCACTTGAAAGAGCTGCTTACATACTACTACTTGTATGCATATCTTAGTATACGAATTCTGTAAAGTATAATAACTTTAAAATACTTATCTGAGGAGACTGATTCAGGGATTAAAATGCTTAACATTGCCAGTGGAAAGACTGTATGGTATGTGAAACAACTGGTAGTTTTAATTTCCTTTCAACAGAAATGTTTGGAGGGAATCGAAACTCACTTTGTTCTTGGCAAAATATAATGCTTGGTAATGTAAAGAACTAGAAAGGCTGGGACAAATGCTGGCATTCGCAGGACTCATCTATAACTTTTGGCATGGAAATCAACAACTGAGTTTAGCAACAAGCCCAGTATTACATCATGTTGAGAGCTTCATATTTTTAAACAGTAGAGCTTATGGGTGCTGTACATTTTCAGTCTAGACACTGGTTTTGTTTAACTGCAGAAGGCAAAGACAACTTTGAGTTGCTTCTAAGTCATTTGTGTATGTATGAATGATCCCCAAATCCTTACACTTGCTTTCAGGCTTGTCAGAAATATGTATATGTATGAAGGAATGACTGAAGTCTTCTCTAGGCAGCCAAAAACTGGAGAAGCACAGAAATGTTGCAGTTACCAAGAAATGGAGGACAAGAGAAGTACTGCAAAGGGAGCCCAAAATCATAAGGTGCACAAAGACAAGACTTGTAATAGAGATGCTGGTTATGCCAACCTAGGTCTATCTGTGGAGTGCAAATAGCTGCAAAGGGGAGACAGCAAGCCCAGCTGCACGGGAGTTACTTTTTGTGTGCTTTACTTGATGAGCACTTGATATGTGCTTTACTGGATGAGCACTGTGTCCCTTTTGCATCTCACACTGATCTGGGAAAGCTTCTTGGTTTACTTGGCATGAGAAATCAGTTCCATCTAACCCTTCTTCAAGATAGTAAGTTCAGAAAGAACTGAACAACTTTCAGGAGATCTTTGCTGTCTTGCAAGACTTGACCCACCCTTGAAGTGGCCCTCCAGAGAGTTTAAGAAATATAAAAGTTAGCTTGGTTGTTCAGCTTGAGATCATCTTCAGGAGGCCCATTTCTGAGTTACGAATATCTGCGCTCTGCGAAGTCCCTTTAGACACATTAAACCAAGTAACAATTAAGATGTCAGAAGTGATGATTGGCTTATGTTTCTATAACCGGGAATTCTAGAAATGTGTCAGAGTGTTTTGCAGGTGAATGTATGGTGGGCATTTTTTACACCATCTATCTGCCTCATATAGGATTCCTATACAGAGGCCTGAAATTCCAAGGAAGGAAAGGCTTGTGCCAGCACACACTGCCTACACCTACCTTCCCCCAGAAAAGCTTTTAAAACTATTAATCAGCTGCAGCCAGATTTAGCTTACACTCTCGAATATTGCAAATTCCTACCATGAAAACAGGCAGCTGGTCAGAGAAGAGAGACTTTTATTGTCTTCATTGAGAGAAAGGCTAAGAAGAAACGTAAAACCAGAACAAGACATTATAAGATCTGTTATCTAGAAAAGGATGCAAATCCTTTTTATTTACAGAAAATTAGACAAGCTGCACAGAGATTTTTCCAACGATAAAGAAAATTACTGAATCTTACATAGATTATTTAATACACAAGAAGGACTATACTAATGTTACATCTTTCCTATAATATGCTTGAAATCAGTCAGTAGATACAAGTTCAAAGGAAACTGGTCTTCAATTCTCTTGCTGCTTACAGAACCATTGTCCTTGGGCCAGTTTACCAGCCCTGCAGCTAGGTTTTCAGGTGATCTAGCCTTTTGTCTGGATCATGGTTATCCTGGTCATTCTGTCATACCTGAAATCTAAACTGAAAATGAAGGATGTGCACCTACCACACAGCAGAAGCTGCAAAATATTGTATCCAGTTCTTGTTTTCAGCCATAGATGGGTTATGTAATTGGGTCAGCAATTTGCTATCCTTTAGTATGATTAAATTTCACCTAGAGTTGTGCAGAAATGCTGCATAAAGCTCCATTCATTAGTAGATTGCACATCCTGGACCATTAGGACCAGACTTTTTTTACTTTTCTAGAGACACTTCTCAACAGTTCCTACTGCCTCAGGGCTCCACAGAGCCTGAAATAAGTAGATATTTTCAGATGACTGCTATTTGGAAAAACCTGGGTTAAATCAGGCTAAGAAGGCGGTCCTCCCACATTAGGGCCTCCTTCCTGTGGGAAGTCTGTAGTAAGTTTACATTTGCACAGCAAGTACATGCTCTCCCTCCCCGCCAGCTGTCAGTTGAATGATTCTCTCCTTTTTAAACTCCTTTCTAGAAGCCTGCAACCTGCACAGCTTATCATGCTTGTAGCAATCTACCTATTCTTTTATGACTGCACATCCCATCACACATCCCTGGTTCCCTGACTGGTTAAACTAAGGCAGCTTCTGGTTACAGAAGTGTTCACACAGGAAGCTAAATGAAAGAAGATCATTATTTCATTTAGCTAAGATTTTCCATTCTTTGTGCCCTGTCCAAAATGTCTTAAGTTCATAACACTCTCACAAATTACTGTGACAAATAGTTATTGTCCCTTATATCACGGTTCTAATTGGAACTTTGTGGAAAGCTACAAAATCTGAGTGGTGGCATTTTTTCCTCTATTCATTTTATAACAAGTGAACTTTGTATAATGCAATATTAGGACTGTCTGCTGCATTCTTTTGTACATTGAATCTTTCCCCAGTCATTATGATTCTTTTGAACCAGATTGACAATATGTCTGATCTATTATTGTTCTTCTAGGATCAAAACAGTCAAAGTAAGCAGGAGTAAGAACACTGGATTAAGACCTTCAGTGATACAAGTTATGTTATCTAAAAGGAGAACAAAGTGAAGGCTTCAAAACTTGTGTTTAACTTCTCAGTGTTGATGAAAATGAGTCTTATTCACTCCTCCTACCTTGTGTACAGCTACTCTGCAGCCACAATGCAGTATTACCCTGTCCTGAGCACAAACATCTAAAGCTATTCCATCAGCTGCTTCAAAGCTGTATTGTAGCTTTGCCCTTTCTGTGACTGCTAATTAGATGTGCCTATAGACACTCCTTTTCAGACGGAGCACAGAAATAGCAGTAAAGATGAACTGAGATCTTAGCTTAGATTGAAGGAGGCATTTTTAGACATAAAAGAGTCTTAACTCATCAGCTATCAGGTTCATTATGAACCTAATGAACGCTCTGGTCACACTTCTATGTATGTTATAAAGCCTAACAGTCTTGCTAAATCTAACCACTGGAATGCAGATACAGACTGCCAGCACCTCTAGGTTTTATGCTGTGAAGATATTTCAGGCAGGTATTTGATGCACATTCTTGCTATACCAACTTCAGTGATTAGGCAGTAGCTCAAGAGATGTTTTATGTACATTTAAATGTCATATTTAGTTAACCTAAAATACTGCTTTCAAGTTGAAGTTAAACAAGTGCCTGCTTAATGAAAGACACACTGAGATTTGCAATTAAAGGATCATTTTAGGCCACTATAAGTAACATACATGAGTATATGTGAAAGTCCTTGGATTTATTTTCTCTTTTCAAGTAGAAGCAGGCTACTAGAACAAGCAGTACTCCTTATATCAGGAGATATAAAAATTATTTGTAAAGAGGCTCCAAAAGCTTGGATGGTATTTTTCAAGGTGACCAAGGGACTGTAGTCAGGTTCAGATTCAGCCAAGGAGACGTTGCTGAAAGCCAGCTAGTACCTAGTGTTGTAGCTAGAGATACAGTTCAGTAACTACCATTACATTTACTTGGCAAAGGCCTTTTACTGAATTCTTTTATGACCAACTTTTTCATCTACGCTAAGTCATATTTCCTCTGCTTCCTAGTAATTTGTCAGCAGCAATAAACCACATACCCACTCCATAGCAATAGGGAGTTAGTTTATTTTGCACTCTGTATCTGCTTTGGTGATCTTTTTTAACCAACCTTCTATCCATCTCCCACAGTTTCTCAAAAGACTCAGTGGTTGTTTTGTTGGTCCCACTGACAGTCTGGGTGTTCATGTAATGTTTTAATAAGCAACACTAACATTTTCACAGAATTGAGCCTTAGTACCAGTCTCACAACTGTCATTTATTGTTATTTTTAATTGATCATTCTATGTTTCTCATTTTATATTTGGCAACTAGGCTGGGAAATATGCTGATTAAAACTATCACTCCAAAGCCCTTTTAATCCCAATGACAGACCTGTCACCTGGCATACAGGGGCAGTTAGGTAAGGTGCCTAAGGTTAGACTCCTTAGAAAAAATTAAAGCCTGCATGTTTCTTTAGGCATCCAAATGAAGATTCTCAAACTTTCCTCACTAAGCTGTTGCCTAACTTCTGACACTCTTAATGACCCCAGTCATATCTTCTCTTTTCATCAGTAAAGCCCTTAGGCATACCCACGAGCAGACCTGAGCTGTTTTAAGTCTCTACAGTGTCAAATAGCCACATGCACAGCTAAGCTCCTGTGCTCTGCTGAAATCCAGGAGCTTCCTTTACTACTTTGTATGCAGATGCTGATGCAAATCACATCAGCTGGGCCTCTTCCCTTGTCTCTCGCCCCTGAGGACAATGGGTTTGTAACTCTAGGTCAGGTCTACAAGGCAGAAGTGACAATGCCTAATGCTGTTACGATTAAGTCCTTACATCTAGTTCCTGGTGGTTTTGCAGAAGCTCTCCTTTTCTCCCTTAGAAAAATCCGCTAGGTAGGCTTTTCCTCTTTCACTCTCCCCAAACCTTTATAAAGTGAGAGCTGCATAAAAGGTGATGCTTCCCAATCTTATTTCATTCTGTGATGAAAGTAATCCTCAGAAGCAAATAGAACCCCAGCTGTGTAGTGCACTAATTTAAGTCCTTGCTCTTCCACTTCTCTCTTCCCCACTCTGGCATTCACTAACCTTATGTATCCTGGTTAGGTAATCTGCCTGTAGGACCACACATGTCTCTGCTTATTTTGAAGAGCACCTCACTTACTGGGTGTATTGTGTGATAATAACAACAGCTACTGTACCAGTGAGATCCAGAGGAGAACAAGAAAGGTTTTCATGGCAATGCTACAAGCTACAACTGCTGACCAGCCCAAACACAAGCTGTTGCTGTAGGACACTATAACTACCTTCTTGCACCCCTGATGATCCAAGTGATTTAGACAGTGCAAGACAAAAGTGTACCCAGGTATGATTCAGTTCTACCTTAATTACATGATTTACATCAAACTATACTGCTAGCTTTTTGGCACTTTTTTGTGCTACCTTGCATTCTGCAGGTAAGTTCAAACAGCAAATAGGGTGTGAAGTTTTAGCTGGTTTTGTATGCAGGTGTGGAGGAAAGTGAATTGGATAAGATCTTCACTTTTCAAAAAGAATAAACCGGTAGGTAGCTTAGTGACCTTTCTATTGTTCAAACAGAACCTGAAGTTCTTCTTTCTCCCCATCAGTAGCAATAATAAGAAATTGTTGAAAAAAAATGTTCCTGCTTTTTTTAAACTGTAAAATGTATTAACAATTTTAAGCTAATTTTTCTCAAGGTTCAAAATTTGAATTTTCAGACATACTAAAGAGCAAGACTAGCAAAAGTTTCAATAAGAATACTGCCTCTCACCATGCTTAAGTATTTGAGTGTGAAGTTTTTAAAACAGAAATGTATTAAAACCAAGCAAGTGCTGGTGAGCTCATGAGATTCTATAATTTACATAGCAGAATACAGATGAATTCTTTGCAGATTCTCTCTTCTTGTGCCACAGAAACAACTACCTCCCCCTATCAAAACAAAAACACACAAACAAAAACGTTTATTATTCCTGTAACATAGGAATACCTAGTGGGTTTTTCTCCTGCATTGTTAAAAAGTAGGTATTGCATAGCAGTTAAAAAGCAGGACTTGCACAGATATATAGAGATCATTCAGTTAACCCAGCTTTGGTCCATTTTGTATCACTCCACTTGCCTTTGCCTCCTTCAGCAGTTGTCTATCACCACCACCTCCTGTTCACTTAGTCTTACATGCAGTTGTTCAGCTCTGTGGAGTAGGGAGCGTTACCAGAACAAAGGAGGCCTGAGCAGTGTCCTAAAGGTACTCCAGGATGTAGCTCCATGCCTGGTAAGGAGCACAGGCTTCAGTTCACACATGCACATCCCTCCAGCAGCAAACAATATTCCCACACCACCATCCTCCCCAGCCCCAGGGAGCAGGGCAGTTTTTCTGCTTTTGACCAGGTGACAAAAGGCCAATCTCTGCAGAAGTCATTAAGCAGAACAGCAGGTGTTGCCAGGTTCCTATGCAAAGCAAATCACAAATCAGTTTTCCAGTTTCTACTAAGTTTAGGGGCACTTATGTTGTCCTCCTTTTGATTGTTGTGATTTGGGAACATAAGTAGTACTTAGACACTTGTTCTTTAAAAGATATATAGCAATTGTTTGTTTGCATACTTATGAGAAAAATGGCAAGTTTTCTGCTTTACTAATTTTTGCTTTAACCAGTGACATTTAATCCCAGTGAATCTGCAAGCTCTGCTTTCAGTGTTTTCACTGGTAAATGTCACTCTGCTACAGTGCTGCATTCACCAACTCTAAAGCAGCTTTTATCAGTAGCAGTGCCATGTGCCAGTGTTCCCAGTGTTCCCAGCGGTTCCCAGACTGCTGGCTTGACTTTTTTTTCTTTCGACAGCTGTGGAAAATATCTGAAACACAAAGGCAAGAACTATTCAATTTTTATATAAAAGTGATTAATAGGAAATAGATTTATAGAGTTGCTGAAGGTAAATGTTGTTTTCTGATTCTTTAAAAGTGTTCTGATACTTCTAAACCTCCATTAATATACAGCTTGATTAGTTTATTTTACTGTTTAGAGTTTGGTTAGATTGAATTGGCAGAGGATTTTAGTATGTAGGACTTAGTTTATAGACCTAGCTGTGAGCCCAGGCAGCCAGTGAGCCAACCTAACAGTGAGCTGGACATTTCCTTGCATTAGAGGTGCATATAACTGGTGTAGAGAGACCCATAGCACTGGCTTCTAGAACAATCCCTTACAGCTTGTTGGCAGCAGTCAGAACCCCTAGTGCCCAGGAAAGTCCTTGAACAATTGCAGCTCAAGGGGTCACAAAAGTGACACAAAAATTGTCATTGGCCCCTTCTTTCCCCCTTTCTGCTGCCTCATTAAGGAAGGCTGAACTCAGAGATTTTCAGAGACATATCTCATGCAACACAAATATTTTGCAGGCAGCCTTGTAGCTAAAGTAAATAGATACTGGGAAATACCCTCAATAGCTGCTTGACCTTGTAGAGGCCCTGATCCCTTCTTCTCTAGTAGATTCCTGCCTCTTCCCCACAGCATACTGATGATTGCCATGGGGTTCACTGGGAGATTTTGCTATTCTGCTGGCAGGGAAAAGCAAAAGTCTTGGTCTTTTCAAGGTGTAAGACATCAATCATTCTCCAAAATTTACTTTGAATAGTGTTTTGAAATTAACTAGTAGGACTGCTCATCTTGTCTTTAAGGAAGGCTGTAGATGATTCAGTTCCTTTCAATCATCCTTTCCAGTGTGCTGGCAGGAGATGAACAGCAGCGTTTCTAGCTTACACATTTCCAAATTATTCCTCTTCTTTATAACATACACATTTGTTTTCTCAGAAGTTTCCCCTGTGTTCCTTGAAGAGTCTATGATGTTGGACTCCAAGCAGAAGGACCACTGGTCTCCCTTCCTGCTGGTAGTGTAAGAGGGAGTAAGTAGGACTGGTCAGACGAGATTTTTGGAGGGGAATTGCCACTGCAATTGCAACTGTTCTAGGTAGGACATGTCTGTAGACTCACACTGAAGGTTAGCTGAAGATTAATTTCTAGTTCTGATTTACAGATCACAGCCACGATTTCAGATAGGGATCTGTTTGTCTGTGGGCTTCAGCAGGTTTATAACAATCTCTTTCAGGGGCCAGTTCCTGAATCTGAGCATTTTGGGATAGTAACATCTATAATCAGAGTATTATATGAGCATTTTGTATACAGAAATCCTATAGAGCCACATCTGCTTTGTCATGTTTGAACTCATGTGTGTGGAAGGGAAAAGAGCAGAGGACATGAGTTGTGATCAGATCATGTTTTTTTTAAAGATGCTAAGTCCATAATTTTCCTGATTCTTTTTCCTCCATGCAAGTGCTTTACCATGAACGAAAGGGCATCTGAGAAACAGCTTACAAATTACAAATAGTCAGTAGAAAGAATAAAATGAGTGCATCATATCAAAACCTGAATATAGGAGAGGTATTTTATTATGATTTTAATTTTGATTGTTGCCTTCCTGTTTTGTACCTCAGCAAAGTAATGACAGCAGCTCGGTGTGGCCTTTAGAGCTACCCAGAAGTTCATAAACAGACCCATTTACTGTTATTTCATTACATGATCTTTTGTGAGTACACTTAGTTTGGAATTTATTGTGGCAATTACCTCTGTGTGTGCATCTAGACACAAGAATACCAAATACCAAAAGGACTGGAGCTGCTGGCCAAGTTTAATAAAGGGAGATTGGATGAAG
This sequence comes from Pomatostomus ruficeps, assembly GCA_013400735.1. Lineage (NCBI taxonomy): Eukaryota > Metazoa > Chordata > Aves > Passeriformes > Timaliidae > Pomatostomus > Pomatostomus ruficeps. The sequence goes on along the minus strand of VYZT01062774.1, from coordinate 115,721 downwards.
TGTATGGCTTGATAAAGACCATGATTGTAAAAATTCAGCCTTTTATAGAACCTGTTCTACAATTCTCAACTTCGTGACTCAGTAGAGTGTTAGGATGGCTACCTGACCTAAATCATATCCACAACTGGTATTTTTTTGTGTCAGACTGTGGAAAGTAAGGGACCAATGTTTGAGCTTTCATAGTAGATGGAGGCTAAAAGAGTGCAGAACCACTCAAGAAGGAAGACAGCTGGAAGTGTGCCGGAGAACAGGGATGCAGAGAGAGATGAGCAACAGTTATAACAAAGAAAACTAGGAAAGAGGATGGGTGGGAGACATCTCAGGGGATTGGATAGAGTACAGAGAAATTGATGGAAAATGATGGCACTGAGGAAAGGACAGGAGAGAGGATGGCAGTAGAACAGAGAAAGGGCTCCGGGAGCAGTGAAGATAAGACAATGTGTGTACTCCAGGTAGCTCTACTAAAGGAAAGGGAAAGTGGAATTTCTGTTCAGCAGCAGTGCACATTTTTGTCTGTTCACTTAAAGCTGAATTTTGAATAGGAAATCAGTAGTTAGACTGTATATTCAGCTCACAAAAATAGTAAGCAGTAAATAATTTATTGAGACTGTTTAGGTGCTCCTTATGCACTTGTCTGAAACAGCCCAGCTTCTGCAGGGATGCTGGTGGGTTTTGCCTGCAGACACAGGAGAACGTGATGTTTCCTATGCCTATATTTACACTACAGTAACAAATGTTATTATAAATAGATATCTAAACATGCCTTAAGTTACATGTCAGTAGCCATGTACCAGTATCGCAGTCAACATCCATGCAAATTAATCAAACTTCTCAGGAAATACGGCAAAATGCATCATTTAGTTCACAGATATGGAAAAGTTTCTTTGAAATGCAAAAAGGCAGCATGTATGGTTGGTTGATGTATGTACTCACCAAGCCGAATGTATCAAAAACAGATCTTCATTCTCAGTAGATTGTAGAGTAGGATTGGAAGGCCCAGCGTGGATGTGCCTGAAATCAGGTTTAGCAGGAGGTTTGAAAGTACAGTCTGTTACTCTGATTTCAAAATTCTAGTATGCAAAGTTGATGTGTTCAGCTTCTTAGCTATATAACACAAAAATAATACAAAATAAGTACACCATTGCAAGTTTCAAATTCAAGTATCTGTGAATGTTGATACCCTAAAATTTCAAGATTAAATCTGCATACAGCATGTTACTTGTAAGGGAACTTGAGAAAACATCATCAAAGTCTTGCATTAATAAATAGTTTAATTAAGATCAACAATAAGATCAGAACATTTTTAGAAACAGTATTAGTCTGTTGATTCTGGTAAGAAAACAGCATTACACTCGTCACATCCTCTAGCTGGATTTCTGGGGCTAAGATCAAGGCAAAGTATAGGTGAGAGAATTTGGAACTCTGTAGCACCAAAGCTGTTGCTGCTTTTAACTGAGGCAAGGTGCTGCTCACCAGTTTATCAGTGGGATCTTACCATGAAGCAGGAAAGGAAATGTTCTGAACTGATTGTTACAGCCCTGAAGCAGAAATTCAGATTTTTCCCTCCACCAGTATATCTTTCACAAGCTGGTGAACTTGGAACACAAAAAATATGAGTTTATAGGGTATAGGGCCATGATTTTATAAAAGAAGTCTTTATTTCCATGTAACCCCAGCTGTGCAGAAAAGTGCTGATTACATGGTAGTATTTAAGTTTAGTAAGAAATTTCTTGCCTGAAATCAATTTTGATACCAAGTGGAGTGCCTGATATACCCTGGTTTAAACCTTTTATTTTAAGCAATCTGTTTTTCAGTTGACCAGTGTCTAAAATTAAGAGTACTTTCTTTTATTGTTAGCATTTATAAGTGGATTTGAGATACCCTGCTCCAAGGACATGACATGTTTTTACCACAACACCTTCCTTCTGTATGCTTCTAGCTGTCTCCTAGTGTTTATTAAAAATAAAAAACAAAATCTAATCACACATATCAGCTAATAGATTATCGTGAAGGTCCTAATTCATCAGCACATTTTTGATGAACTCTGCAGTGTTTTGCTGACCTAAGCCAAGATTCAAGAGGTTTATAACTGGATCCCAGGTTTAATCCTAATTACATTTCTTTGGCTTTATTATGTGCACAGATTTCATGTCTGATACAACACAAAGCTGTGATTGAGAGTGGAAGCTGTTTTGGTTATATACCCATGAGTCAAAGAATTGTAAACTTCTCCTTCATAGAAATAACTGTGCCATCTCAGAGCTCTTTGCTTCCTTCATGACATGTAAAAAAATGGTATTTTTAACAGCTGCTTTGAAATAACGTCTTTTGTTTGTCCCACCCTATTTTTCCATATTCACTTGTGTTTTCTGGGTTTTTTTAAATTATCTTTTGAAATGTATTTTTTGTGTAAATGTAATGTTAAATGAATATACACCCTTTTAATTCTTTACTGTATGAAAAAACTTCTTATTTACTTTTGTAATGTTTTTCATCTCTTCTAGATATTGTGCAATGGACCAGGAACATGTGTTCCTGTCTGTATATCTGCTTTTCTTCTTGGCCTTCTGCGAATAAAGAGAACAATCATTGTGTATGTAGAGAGCATCTGCCGCGTGGAAACTTTATCCCTGTCTGGAAAGATTCTTTACTACTTTTCAGATTATTTCATTGTTCAGTGGCCTGATCTAAAGAAAAAATATCCCAAGTCAGTCTATCTTGGTAGGATAGTGTAACAACAGAAGACAAGCTAAGCTTTACCTTAAATAGACTCTGCAAGCTCCTCACTTGAATTCCTGTAGTAATTTATTTTCAAGAATTCCTGTTAAGAAATTAGGCTGGTACTGGAAAATGAGACAATAAAGATTTCCCTACATTTAAGTAAAAATTTTGTGTTGTTGTATTTATTGCTATCATGTAGGTCTGTTCGCCGATAACCCATAGCGGCTCTAAGTCTATGCTTTCTCTGTTTTCATCTAGTTTTCCTGCTATGTGAATAGTAATTTTTGTCTACAAATAAATATGGGAATTTGTATGAATGTAACATTTCCTGTAAGGAAACTTTGTGTCATTTTTTAAATTGTAAGCAACAAAGTCTTTTTCTAGCACAACAAGCTTTATTTCCTTTATCCTAGCACTGAAGTCCCTCGTGAATCCTTAGAGTATAAAGGAAACAGTTATATTACGTTGGCTTCATGACAGTTTGTACTTTACAGTCTTCCAAAACCCCCAGAGCATTAAACCAGTATCATTTTTCCTCTGGTCTTGTCAAAGCTGTCCTTATAATCTGTTGTGCACCTTTTGAAAGTTGTTGCTCACTTCTTAAGATAAATAAAAAGGTGACAAGTGTCATGCTACAGGCACAATGCATACCAATGTAAGTACTTTCTTCAAAGCTTATGTACAAAAACCCTTACCGAATCTACATCAAACAGAGCAAAACTGTCAGTTGGGGAAAATTGGACTGGATCAAGCTCTAAAATACAGAAAAAAATTCAGTAATAAGGGAAGGAACAGAGTTTCCCTCTTTTCCTGATGATATGGTGAATTTGACTTTCAGTATATCCTTTTTTCTCATTTTAAGCACCTTACTTTCAACAGTACAATATGCACTTAAGACTTTGCCATGAAAAATGGTATCCCATACATTGGAACAACTTTTAAAAGGTATTTTGTTGGCAGTAAGTGTGTGAAAGCATACTCCAGCATTTCACATTCATCTGGCAAAATGTAATTCTACAAATATCCCACCTATAAAGCAATATAAACACATCTGTCATCTGTACACACACAGAGCTATGTGGCTGGCTACAGAAACATAAACAAAGAAAAAAGCTCAAAGAAGAGTAGAAATGCCCTCCAGAGTGCATGGCCTGACTCTGGTGAAGCCAAGAGCGGCTCCTCACGCTGCCGCAGGAGGAGACTCTCTCGGAAGCCTTTTCCTCGGCGTCAGATGTCAAAACATTGCAGCAGCTATTCTGGTAGGGAATAGGGGCTGGAATTCAGCTCAGCAGAAAAAACTGTTCATGCTGTTAGGAAACAAGGGTCCAGAAGAATTGGCTACTTTATCCAGAAAATCATTAGAAATCATCAGAAAGCATTCTGCAGAAAATTAGTCACGATATTGCAAGGCCCTGTGTGGGCCTGTGGAGAAGCCAGCTGTTATAACCTGTCCAACAGGCTTAATAATCCTCAGCATAAGTAGAGTCCCTTGATGTGGTCACATGTGAGTTCAGAACAGGGAGTTTTTGTGGGTTTTAACCAAGATTATGTTTGAAATTAAAGAGCAGTTAATAGGTTAAGGCTATGTGAGAACTTTGTGCCGCACATACTTAGCTCCTTGAAAATTATTTGGTTGAAGTAAATCTGATGTGTCTAAGGTCTTTTTGCCCCTGTACCAGAGTGAGGACTATCTTATCATGACTTTCTGCACAGCTGCAGACAGTCTGATAAGTTGGAGATACACTAGACTTTATTATGGCTAATGGTAGTTTATTTTAGATCAGTGCTTTCTCTCCTGAATCTTGCTTTCTGTTTTGCAAGGCAACTAGAGTAGAGGGGAAGAGGACAGAGGCAGCCTCCTCCTCTGCCCTGGGTAAGGGGCAACAGCACAGGATCAGTGCCCCAAGGTTCAGAGAAGCATGAGAAGAGAAGGCAGTGAAAGCTCCCATCGCGCAGCACCCTGTGCCCGAGCAGCCCCGGCCTCGCTGTGAGGCACCAGCCTGCACTGCCTCATGGCAAACATGGCCAGGCCGAGCCTGTGCGCTGCTTCTGCTCGGGATTTGTACCTCAGGGAAAGCATCTCTGCCTGCTCTCTTACTCCCTCAGAGCCCTGCCCAGGGCAGGATTTGGGGTTTTGGTGTGCTTTCCAACTGCGGGTTCATAAACTTGGTGAGTCTGCCTTTGAACACTGCGGAGTTCCAGGAATTCTCTTTCACCTGTCACCTGCATGGCAATGACTACTGCTAACAGAAAGAACTTGCCTGTTCAGACTTGTAACCTCCCATGTAAACACTCTGAAGGTAACAGTAGATTTCTTCACAAGAGGCTGTCCTGAAAACCTGAATTATTCCAGGCCATCTGATGTGGAAGAGTCTCATTTTCAAGGATTTGGGAAGACTTTTCCAAATTTTCTTCATTGCCAACCTTCTCGGGGAGCAAAGTCAAGAGTATCTCAGCCTGTGTTCCCCCAACAGCATGTTCTTTACTCTGGCCAACCTGGGAAACACAGGTTAAAATAGGACATATAAAGTGGTTTTTAATTCAGATAGTTAGCTCTGAGAGTGTGGGATGGTAGCCATTCCCTGGTACTGCTGTTTTCCTTACTGGCTCAAGTGCCTACTTGAGTTAAGGGCATTTACTTTTCAGCAGTTTATAATTAGTTCTAGCAAGTGAAAATTTGGGTTAGAAATTACCCAGAAGTCTGTAGAGTTGAAGCAGGTAGAACTGCTCTGGTGAGCCCAGAAATGGGAAGATCACAGCTTAACTCTGACCAAAGCCTTCAACAAAGCACTCCATTGCAGCCATAGGAGACAGTTCAGAAAAAAGACTTCTGGCTCAAGTTCTCTTAAAGGAAGTTTTGTTATCAACCAGAATGACTTTTCCTTGAAAAGATTATCTCAAATAACTGCTAGTTCTCTCCAAAGGCACAGTGGAGCCCAAGTAAACTAGCATTTTGTTATTGAGAAGCTCTTTCTTATCTTTTGTTTTTAGAAGGTGGGTACAACCAAACAGTGTATTGTTCTAGGGGAAAACTGCATTCTTCCTCTCCCAGCACAGAACAGAAAACAGCCCTCCCAGGGTCTAGCCAAAGACTTAAAGGTCGCTGACTGGATTTCATAAGTTTAGATTCTTGGGGTTTGCTACATCTCATTTTTTTCTCTTAAATATTAATTTTATGGCAAACACGTTTCCATCACATACAAGGAATGTTTGATGTGAGATATATTACCCCTTTTTTCTCCATTTCCAAAAGAGGAAACCATAATACCTTATAGATTTAAAGCAAAATGAGGAAGAAATATATTCTTAAAGAAAACAAATATGACTTCATGGAAATATCATCATCAAAATTGGCAAAGATTTTCAAAAAGAGCAGAAGGGATCCAGAAATTCTCTCCCTGAGTCCTAGCATGGAAGCCAAATTCTAAATTAATTTTAGTTATCAGATTGTTTTACCTAGATATGCATTAGCTGACAAATATTAAATATTCAGAGTTGCTTCACTTTTGACCTGGTTGTCTCCTACCGAAGAGTATATAATGTACATTTAAAAACAGGTTAATTTTGTTTTTAAAAAGGAGGGAGGGAAGGTAAAAGAGGAACACCAGTTAGAATGTAATAAAATAACTATAGAAGAGAAAGGTTGACTCTTGATAAAAACAGTTTAAGATATTATTTCCATGTTATACCAGAAGAAAGCTGAACAGGCTGATGTGAAAACTAAACAGATGGATCTACCTTCAGCCAATGATTCAAATTTTTGCAGCTCAACCATGACCATTCCAATAAAGTGATGCTGTTCTGTTACATTTGCAAGACATTAAGGATTTCTGGGAACAGTAGTCAAAGTCTCAAAAACAACTTCTGGAGTTGTACACACACAATTCTTCAGACACCTGTTTTTCCATGCAAAAACACCCTGTCATGACATAGGACAGTTAACCTTCAAAGAGAAGACTGCTGTATACAAATAGCACATAGATAATATTAAACGTACAAATGCAAGTCATGTTTGTAAAGCAAAAAGATCCTTTTAAATCTGTGCAAGGCTCCCCAGAGCATATACAGACCCAAAGTGACCGCCTTTTCCATCCTCATTTTCACCTCCAAATGAGCTTATCAGTGTGCCTTAGCCAATGTGCCATCAGACTGCATCCAAACAACAGCCAGTTTCCCTGGGACAGGAGATAAAGTAGGATGTCTGCAGGGAAAAGCAGCTCAGAGGGAGTTGGAGAGTGGCACTTGCACAAAAACCTTTACTTTGTTTAGTGCCAAGTGGCACCATCCAGTTGAAGACGTTTTTGCCCCACACTTTAGTCCTTGGCAAATAGCACAAAAGACTCACTGTCACCATTACTGTCTAGCAGCTGTGTCTCTTACATCTTAGCGGAAATGAAGGGTTCTAGCAGGCCCTTGGTAATGTTTCTCCATGGTTGTTCAAACACATTGCACACACACTGCTCATGTCTCCCTTCAAATCATGTTTGTATTGCCCTTCCCCCTCCTGATCATGCCTGAAACCAAGTCACTGTGCTGGGCTCTGGAGTTACTGCCACAGACACAAGCTGCTGATCTGAGAACAGCTTCAGTTCTCTAAAGGAACTTCTGTCCTCCCAACAGGAGGCACTGGGAGTGAACATAAACATACAAGGACTGTAGCCAAGGCGATCCCACTTTGTTTCTGGTAGCTGGTGCACTTAGTGAAAGCCTGACACAGACTACTACTAGGTCATTCATGTCATAAATGTTGAAGCCTTAAAAAGTCACTTTTAAAAATTCAATTTATAACTTAACTGTGCAAATCAGAAACATCTTTATCTAACACTGGCTGTTTGAAGACTATAGGATGGTTACACAGTAAAATTCTCTTAATAAATATTTTCTACAACAGACTGCAATACCCCTTTTAACCTTGTGTAGACAGAGAAAATTGCACTCACATTGTCCCTGAGTGCATTTTACATATTAGCTTGGACACAGGTAGAGTCTTCCGTACCAGTTATCAAGGAACATCAACAGCCATGGTACATAAGAGCTTTGATCCTGGGGTCTGTATCAGGCTTAGCAGCATTAGATCCTACAACTCTACATCTGTATTTCCAGGCTGACTTCAGGAAGCTGGTTCACATAGGTAATTATGAACTGGTTGTCGACTTTAGTGTTTAGGACAACATTCCCTAGTACATTAGATTTTAAGTTTTATTTCAGCAGAAATAGTCTTCACTAATCTATTAGTGAATGAAGAGCAGCTTATATGCTATGAACACACAAAGATCACTTAACTGAAGCTTATGTAATTTGCCACAGAGTAATGTGGTGGGAGGATGGTTTTTTGGGACAGAAAACCAAAAAAAGCAGAGCACTGGCAACAAGGTACAAGGGGTTTGAGGAAGCTCCCTGGCTCATTAAGGACTTTGATCTGCCTCTCCTTTGGCTGGCACCACATGCTGTACCAACAAACTCCTGGTTGTTCCAGGAGGTGGGTGAGGATGTAGGGAAGTAATCATTGAGTCCTCAGGTTGCTCGCAGCACAAACTGAGCCTAGAGCTTTCTGAAGCTTGAATCGGACTTTTTCCAATGACCATACTTCCTGACAGCATAACGGGAGTCTCATGACCAGTATTGTTGAAGTCAATAGGAAGTAGTCAGAGGCAGAGGTCGTCTTGCACAAGCTGCTTGCTAAGAACCAGAATTTTGCACAAGAATTCAAGAAAACCAGTAGCACTCACAGTAACAGCTTTGGACAACAGTCTTCCTCTGCATTGCAACTGTTCCATGCTGCAATGGCAATGGAGAGGGAAACGAAAGTGGTATATGATACATGAAGATGGACCTTTGTTGACATACTTCTTTAAACTCGGGTCACTATTCTGCAGAGTGTAAAATTTCCCATTTAGAATTTCTTATACCTCTTTTACTTCCTCACCCAAAACTTTTTAACATATTTTATAATGCAGTTCATTAACTAGTCAGACAAAAATATGCATGCAACAGAAATAAGCAATCTCACATTTACTGTGCCAGGGATGGGCTTTAACCATGCATGCATCTATAAAAGGATGTATTTGTTGATTAATAATGTGAGTTTTACACATACCTTGTGTTCTCTTTGTGTGTACGTTAGGAACAAAGCTGAACAAGATGTTTGATGTGTTTGTTATTCTCTATTCTCTAACAAGAGACAGAGCGGGGTAATAATATTTAACAGACAAAAATAGGGGAAATGAGGATCTCTCCAAGGAATGTTTAATGTTTAAAAAAACTCATACAACTTTATCAATTAAGATATTATGCATATTAAACTAGTATATTGTAAAATGATGAATTGATGAATGGTAGCACAGACACTAGTACACTGTTCCACCCAGAATGTTTCATTTGCAGTTTGGAGAGCCTTTTTTTTTTTTTTTTTTTTTTTTGAGGGGGTGTGGTTGTTTTTAATATAAAAATCAGGTATTCATGACTATGCAGTGAGATGACCTGGACTGTACTGGATTAAGAGAGGTGCTTAAAGAGATTTTGTATAAATTTCAGGGGAAGAGAAAAAGAATATTCTTAAATATCCTCTTATTATTAAATTGTCCTTGCAATATGCAGCAAATAATTTTTAAACAAGTCCATAACAAAGTTACAGTATTCTTTAAATTGAGATTTAAGAAGTATTTTAGACCCTACAGTTAAGTTGCTGTGCATAATCCTACCCACCCCTTCTATGCATCTGTGCACAGTAGGTTCTTAAAATCAAAAACACCCTCTACTTGGTTTAAGAAAGAGTGGATATTTGTAATGCTGTATCAACAGTCAGATCTACTCAGTTAGCATTACTGTAAATTCTACTTTCAGCTGCCAGTAGCTTGGCAGTTAGAGTTTCCTGCTTTATTGTTAAACACTGCAATTGAACTCTGCTGCTTTTCATTTGTGATCCAGCTTGGGATGTCAGCTGACTCTGAAATGAATGTCCTAACCTCCGAATCAGTGGCTTAAAGGATATCTCCCCAACATTCACTGCCAAGATGAAATCCAGAAATTATTCAGCAGCAGTAAACAGGGCCTGTTTTTGCAGGCACCCATTTGTAAAAAAGCAAGTATGACAGCTGGGAATTACAGTTAAATGTGCTTTTTAGATCCACACTGAAAAGCAGAATATTAAAAGCAACGTAGCTTGTATTTGCAAAGAAGCACTTAAGTGATACCTTAGAATCTCTGCATTAATATTGCAATAATTCCTTAAAAAAGCAATTTTGTAACAGGGTACATGAGGTCAGATTTTTCAGTGGAGTTAGATACAAAATAAATACCTTCAAAAATTATTGGTGGAGAAATCTCTACTCCTCTGTCACTTCCAGATAGAAGATGACCACTGATGAGCAAAGGTAATTATCTCAGAGCACATCCCAATTCTAAACATATGTTTCATTAAACTCCAGACTATAGATAATTCATTAAAATCTTTATCTAACTTTTTCCTGGAATAACACTGGCTGAGGAAAGGAAGGCTGAGGAAACACAGAGAGAGCTCCTTCCAGGTAAAGTACTACTTTGGAAAGATGGAACAGGTAATTCTGAAAGAAAAGAAATTACTACTGCTGCCTTGCTCCCCTAACACACCTCCCACCCCCACCAAGTTCTTTCAGATTTAATGAAGAATCAGAATATATGACAAAGCAATTAGGGTTTTATACTGTTTAGACTGAATTTACACAGTTCAGCACTGTGCTGTGATGTAATGAACATTTCTATATATGCTCATTTGCCAAGCTTTTCCTCTGAAGAAAGTTTATTATAGACTAGAGATATGACTTTATTTTGTTTTTCTTTACTTACTATTTTAACCTCCATGAAGGGGACTTTCCTTTGTGTTTACAAGTAAACATTACCAGTATTTTCTACTCCATCCCACAGCCCGTTTTGGAGATGGGTCAACACGTGTGGGAACTGCAGATACAGAACTGAACCATCCCAATACTGCATTTACTACCGAGCAAGCACACCTAGCACACACTGAGTAGATCATATTGATATCACTGACTTTCAAAAAGTAGGTATTGCTTGCATTAAAACTTAAGCAAATAATTATTTTAAATATTAAATCTTTGTTTCAGATTGGGAGAAAAAAAAAGAAAAAGAAGGAAGAATAATACTTTTCCATAGCACCAAAAAAACCACAAAGCCAAAATAAACAAGGAAAAAAAACAAAAAAAAAAAAACACCAAAAAACCAAACCATCAAAAAACCCCACACTCAACATCTTCTGGAAATGCTGAAGTTTTGTGGGATGCAATGTGAGCATAAAACGGACAAGATTAATGATCTGGGATAAAGTGGCTAAAAACCTCAGCATTCTGTATTCTGGTACAGTCTCAGTTATCTGAGCATCAGCTATTCCTAATTCCCTACACTCCCCCAAGTCTGAATCACATCCTCTGACATGTACTGAAGTACATTAACAGTGACATGGATTATTTGAAACCTCTCTTATTCAAACAGATTTGGGATCCGAACGATTGTAATAACTGAGTTTCCATGCCATGGTAGCCAGCCTCTGGCTAGATGCCACTGTAGCTCAGCCAGTCACTCGTGCAACACTCAGCAGTCTTTGCTTCTTTGCACCATTTCAACCCTAAGTAACCCTATAAAGCACTCTGGCGATCACTTGCTGTGTATTGTTTTGATCTCGAAATTATCTTAATTTCTAAGTACAGCTTTATCATGAGATTTCACAGAAGGATAATGAATGCAAGTTAACAGGCAAAAACCAGCACATTTTCTCAGTCTTGTAAGAATACCATGTCAGAGGTGGAAAATATTTCTGATAAAGAATTAGTCTCATTTAGAAAATACTGCCTAGATAATTTCAAATTGGAAGGAGTCACGGAATTAGGCAGCAAGGAGAAGGGTTTTATTCCTTTTTTCTCTATTAAGATTTTGATTATTAAGACTGGATTAAGATTATTATTCTTGGATAATTAATGAAGCTTTTAAAATATCAGCACTGCTCAAGAATAGTCTTGTTCCAATAAGTGAGCATGAAGACTTTAACCATCAAGTAACTGATCTGTTCACAGGCCAATTGTAATTATTTGGTGTTTGGCACCCAAATAATTAAATTTGAATAATGTAACATGAAGTTGCATTAAAAAGGCTACCACATACTATTTTAAATTAATTCTCTTGTGAGGTTATTGTTGGGGAACATAATGGAGAATGAAGAAAAAAACTGGTGTTAACACAGCAGTCCTTGAAAGACATGAATTTGTCCACCTGTTAAGAGCTGCACTGAAATAAAAGCAAGGAGAACGTGCTCAAGTGGCATAAAAATCAAGTTTGGAGATTCAGGATGGGAGATAAAGTGTTGAAATCAATCTCAGATCATGCTGAGCAGGCTTTGGCCAAATAGTAAATGTAATAACTTCTTCTGCATCCTGGAGAGACAGAAATTGCTTCTTCAAAATATATAAGTGAAAATTTATATTTCTTATGTATATATGGAAAGTTAAAGTGGTAGCTAAAAGCCAAGAACTACAGAAGCACAAAATACTACAAAGTTATCATTTTCTCCCTTCCTTTGATTCCCTTGTAGAGTTATCTCCTCCCAAAGAGAGGGTAAAACTGACTCATGAAGCTTAATAGAAAAATAAGGAACGTTTCAGGCTTCAAAGTCATACCGCATTAGAATTAACGTGTTATATCATTAACTTCTGCATCCGTTCAGAGTTTAAGAGTGGAACACTTCCTTAATATTCCATGTTTATAATTCTGTGGCAGTCAGGCAGCAGCCCCTTCTCATCAGGGCAGAGGTGCCTGGCACTCGGGGCACTCCCTCAGCTTCTGGAGCTGCAGCTCATGGGAAGCCCACTTGGCCTCTCCCTCTGCCATTACAGAATTACAGCTCAAATACAGTTTTGGCAGTAGGGGTGTGTGTGCTCACCCTCTGTGGCTCATTCCTGTGCCACAGGGAGGAAAAATTCTGGTGTATGCTGGTTGGTTGGTCCCAGCCCTGGCTCATCTAGGGCTGCCAAGGACATGGCCCAGTGAACTTCAGGAGCTACATTGTGAGTGATGGGAAGTTTTAAGAAGAGCCATCAGAAGCAAAATAATTAAGAAGGAAAAGGCCACCATTTTAAGAGGTCTAGTGCTTACAAGTAGCACAATGCAGTGCCAAGTTATTTTCCTACCAAAATCTGCCTTAAGTAGAAATACGAGAGCCGAGTTGGTTTTTTTCTTCACACACATGAAATAGAACAAAGGAGAAGGACACACAAAGTCTTATCTTCCTCACAAGGAGCAGTTCTGGTAGCAGAAGCTGTCCCTGCAGGCATTTCCTTTAGTTGTAGGTAAACATCTCTGTGAAATAAAACTGATGGCTGTTAACATGGAGTCAAACACTTTGGCACCTGTATGCTGGTGACACAGTCTGTCTGCGAGTGTTTAGGTCCTAGTGATGGAGAAGTGAAGCAATCAAATGAGAGGGAGAAAGGGCACCCTGACCCACCTGCTGCAAGCCAACAGACTGCTGCTCCGATGCTTGAGGAACAGAACTGTAAAATATGTCAGGCATTTTGATTGCACAGCAAACAACCTGAAGTCCTTTGTTGCCTTCTGCTTGTGTACTGGTTTTAGCAAGTTAGAAACCAACACCAGCAGCAAGCCTTTCACCCAGTCAGGGAGAGGCACGTGACAACACAGGACGCCCCACAGTAATCACATTGCAGGCAAATTATATTTAATTATTTTTCTATATTAGCATGGAACATATTTCAGTATTCAACTACTCTTCTAGCTATACCCCCACTGATAAGAATGCATCTCTCATATTTTAAGAGAAGGTCATGAGCCTCAAATAAAAATAAAAAGGCAGAACAGTCTGCCTTAAGCTTATTTATGAACAGCTAGATAACAAACCCCCCCATTCTCATAAATGTATAGGAAGCAGATGACATCAGTGTTAGAATCAATGAAAAGGTAATGGATAAAGAAGCAGACATTTAGATATTTTAACAAACTGACTATATTGTTTTGGTTTAAATACAACTTAATCACTAAAAATACAAACATGTAGATAAGTCTTTCCCTACAGCAAGTTATTTTGTCATAAACATGAGTAACATTTAAGTCCTTCACAATTAGTCACAAAGGGTAGCCTTTCCCCAAGTTAAGATCTGGGCTCCCAGTATTACAACTATCAGAAGTTCTGCTTAAAATCCCTTCTCAAAGGAGGGATTTCCACCACAACTTTCAAGAAAAGTCTGTGTTTTAATTTACTTTTTTTCCCTACTTCAGTATTTTAGGTTTGTTCCTATGCAATTCTCTGAGCATTTTGGCATCATGTGCGTCTCAGAAAACATCTCCATATAAGGGAATTTACTCAAGCAACGTAGGGAAAACACAGAACACAGATATCAGATAATAATTCCATCAAGGCTGAATTTGGCCCCATGATTCAGTTTGTGGTATTTGAAAGAAGTCTCTGTACTTAGTTTTTCCAGATGTTGATTTTAAGACACTTGCAAGCTACTTTTAGGTAGAATTAATGACTGTCAAGAAAACACTGTCTTCTGTAGTCTGGTGCAGAGGAAAGAGGAGTGGGCTGTGAACACCTAAAATTGTTCTACAAGGCAAGAGGATCTCTCATGGGATGAGAATGGTCTGGTAAAGTAGTTGAGAGGCAATATAGCACACATACGGCATGGCATGTTTAGTCAAAGTACCAAGGGCAATGCTGCATACCCCCAGAAAGCTCCAAAGTAATCAGCACTATGAGCACAGAAAGGTTTTAAAGCAGATATTTGAGGCAGCATATGAATAAACACTATACCAGCTTACCTAGGACATGCATTATTTTGAAAATGGATCCTATTAAATGAAAGATTAAGAACACTTTTGGGTAGTACTAAGGCTCTTCTGTAGAGTTCTTACTTTGCAGTTTCAATGCTACTGCTAATATTTGGTCTTAACCATCAGTAAGATTCAAGTCTTACTGGTGTCACAAATTGTATTTATCCTACAACAATTTTAATGACTTCAGTCACGTAAGTTAATTAGGCTAAAACATTACTGAGTGTTAGTGTCACTACCACCCTGGGACAGGCCAGTTCACAACACACTGACATGGCAACCTGAGACACACTCCCCCAAAGTCAAGGGAATTGCAAAATGGCTTAGTTAGCTCCTTGCCTCTTAGCTGAGGCACTTCAAAGGGAAGTGAGCAGTGCCTTCCTTTTGCCTCATCAGGACAGTACACTCATTCACTCACTCGTATTTTTCTTAATCATTAGGAGACACCATAGTTGTAAGTCAGAAATCCGAGAGTATCCTTGCCCTTCTGAAAGCACCGGGCTATTGGCCAGCATGTCTTTAGCCAGCTCCCCCCATTACCTGCAGGCCAGCGAGCTCCAGCGGCGGCAGCGCAGTGCGGGACCCCTCCGCCCCAGCCACCTCCTGCCGGTACCAAGGCAGCACAACTCCTGCTTTGATTTCTCCCTGCACTCCAGTACGTCCAAGCTCTGTAGCTCCCCGCTCCCACCCAGGAACCTACTCCTCTGCTCCAGGCAAAAATCACACCCATGACAACAAACACACACAGAGCAGTGTATTTCTTCATCTGCTTCTACCCAGCCCCGGTACCACCACTCCCCAATTCAGAGCCGTATTCCTCTCCCTCAGAACAGCCACACCACTCAGCAAAGCATTCCTCCTTCCCTTATATATCACCCCTTGGAGCTCATCCTGGCAAATTATCTTCCTGTACACAGTTTAGCTCTCCCAAACTA
Source organism: Pomatostomus ruficeps (assembly GCA_013400735.1). Taxonomy (NCBI): domain Eukaryota; kingdom Metazoa; phylum Chordata; class Aves; order Passeriformes; family Timaliidae; genus Pomatostomus; species Pomatostomus ruficeps. Next base: position 100,230 of record VYZT01062774.1, on the reverse strand, counting down.
TCTCCCTTTATCCTTCAGGGAAATCATCCCACTCCTCCTCCGCTGAGCCAGCTGATTACACCAAGGCCCTTTATCAGGATCAGGTGGGTAGGAAGGAGACGATGCTCCACCTCAGAGATGTCTAGGCTTGATTCCACCAGTAGGACTCACCAGTGCCCCCCTTCCACATCTTCAGTCATTGAGCAGAACACAGAAATCAAGTGTGGTTTTGATAGTTTGACTGAGCCACATTAATTCTATAGATTATTGTGGAATTACGCATGGGATAATTTAAACTCAGGGAGTTTAACAGGACTACACATATGCTTATAATAATTCATGTGCAAGAATATTTTAAGAATATGGTCCATGTTTCCAAGAAACTTAGTCTCTTCAGAGCTCTTTTTCTCTAGTTTCCAACTGAAGTCATCAGCATGTGTTTATGATATTACATGTGGTGGCTGAAGAAGTTATTACAATGTCGCAAAAAGGATTATGATTTCAGGTGGGGAATAATTCTTGTACAAATCCTCTTTCCATACAAACAGCCTTAGTAATAGGAAATGTGGAAAAATAGGGCAAAGATAAGAGATTTACCCATAATGAGCCAGATTGCCCAGTATGCTCCAGCTGCTTTGTAGTGCACCGAATGGGCTTAAATTTGCTTTGTGTTGTCAGAGTGATGCAAAACAGAATGTGTTTCTAACTACACTCCAATATTTCTTGTACAACCTCTTCCCCGAGGGTGTGAGCATATTCCTGATCACAGAAGAAAAGGCAGCAATCACCCCAAAAGATTGGTAGTTTTCTAATCAGATGTTCAGTATCAGCATAAAACCAACAAATGGTATTTATGTGCTGCTCAGATGAGGTAAAACGCCCCAAAACGACAGGATTTATTTGAGGATAATTTAAACCTAATTGTACAGCAAGAAAATGGTAGACCATATTTTTGTCTGCTACTAATCAGTACCATTTTATTCCAAAATTGATGAAACATATAATTTATGGAGCTGAGAAAATCATACCAACTGTAAATGTCCCAGACTTCCCAAGCCACTGTGTATTGCAGCAAAAATGATTGAGAACATTAACAAATAGTGTCTTGATCCAACATTACTTAAGTCAATGGAAACATTTCCAAGGGCTTTGCAGGATGTTGAATCTAGCCCTAAATCACATGTTCTCTGAGGTCATGAAAGATGAGTTTATCCCAACATGAATGTCTAAAAACTAATGAACTTTCATTATGTTTATGTGAACTGCCATTTCCCTCACCCCATTCTTCAGTTTCCTGCTTCTCTTGCAGAGTTTCCTTTTCTCAATGGGTTCTTTAGGCAGTTCTGCTTCCTTTAATTAGGAACAGCCCTGGCTGTTTTCCTTAGAGGCCGTGCAGTGGAGAAGCGGTTTGAGCTGAGCTGATCCACAGCACCACGATATGAAACAACCTCCAGGCTGCACTATGAGTTCCTCAGGACTGTTACAGCCCCAATACAAGCCTTTTGAAAGAGCCCCGTTGGTTTCAGCCGCAGTTAGACTACTTAGTCCTGGTATTTTGCTATGAAATCAAAGAACAGACCTGTTCTCCCTGTGGGATGCCGAGTAGGTGGCTAAGTGGGCCACAGCTCCAGCAGCCAGCCTTACAGCCTGCTGTGCCTTATCCAACTTGTCCTGCCACTGGATCATCTTATGATTTTTATTTTCAAATTTGTTAAAATTTAACCACATTTGAAAGGTTACTCTGCATGCCTAGGGTTACTCTAACACTGAAGGAAACACACTGCTGTATTTTCGGGTCAGGACTTCACTCAATGGGCCAGGTGTTCACTGTGAACTCGCTTTCCAGAGTGGCTTCAGTGCCGAAGCCAGCCGTGGTCCACCGCTGGCTCCCAGGAAGGAGCGCTCCCTGAGCTGGATCCGGTGTAATCCCGCTGGTATGCCCAGCACGCAAACCTCGTGTGTGCCCTGTGCCTTCCACAGAGGGACGGGACTCCCACGGCAGAGCAACCCGGCCGCCCTCCCCAGCGGCACTAACACCACGCAGCGCTGTCCTTCAGCGCCTTAATGCCGTAGGGAAAGGGGTGACCCGCACCAAAATCCGGAGGTGCCGGCTCCCGCTGGACCCGTGCCCAGGGGCACATGGTGCAGAGGAACTATCGAGACGAGCAGGAGCCCGTCGTCCTGCTACACTTCAATCTCACTTCGACGACTCGCGCACGTCTTTCCTCCCTCTTGCTCCGTCTCCCAGCGTTGTTCCAAGTTTCCTGATATTCTATAACCTTTTAAAGGAATTTCAAAAGTAGCTCAGGCCACGGCACAGCTCACGAGAGCGGCGGAGGGTTTCTCCAGCGGCCAGCCCTGTCCGCGGTCGGTCCCACTCCGCCTGGGCTCTCCGAGCCCTCCTCTCCGGCGGCGGTCCCGCAGAGCCCGGGAAGCGCCCCAGGGCAAGCATCGCCCCGAACGCAGAGCCACCGCCGTGCTGGCGGCTTTCCTGTCCTCAGTGCCGTCATCCCGCTCCGGCTGGGGCTTCCCACCGCGTGCGGCAGTTCGCTGACCAGGGCAGGAGGGCCCCGTGAGCGGCCGGGCAGCGCCGGACCGCGGTCGCTGGTCCCTCGCCGAACCTCCCCCCCGCCTTCCCCTTCCCCGGGGCAGCCGAGCGCCGTAGCGATCCGCGGCGGCGGCGCATTCCGCGGCGGCGGCCCTCGGTGCCCGCGGATTCCTTCCCGCTGACGTCCCCCCGCTCCGCTCCGCTCCCCGCCCCGGCCGGACCCCCGGGCGG
>VYZT01062774.1:29115-96796 GCA_013400735.1 Pomatostomus ruficeps | reverse complement strand
CCCGCGGGGGCGCACAAAGGCGGCGCGGGGCCCGGGCCCGCGGGCAGCTCCGCCAGCACTGAGAACCCCGCGGCCGCCGCCGCGCCGGGGGCTGGGGTTGAAAGCGGCAGAAAAGCCAGGGCTGACAGCAGCCGGGCCCCGCGGCCGGAGCTGGTTGTGCGCGGCTTCCCTGAGGTTCTTCTCGTATTCTTGGGAACAAAAGGTGTCTCATGTTGTCCTGTTACACTGGCTGCTACCTTGCAGCGAACAATTACCTGATAAGAGGGAAAAACCTTTGCAATAAAAAGTACACCGCTAAACAAGCGGGGATAATTTGGTGCTCAGTGTCTTTATTCACAGGCTTTAAATCTAAACGTGGTATTTAATAACCGGTTGTTTCAGACGCATGTTCGGGTTTCAGGCTTCAGCAGATCCCCAAATCCTGTTTTACTTGTAGCTGAGTAGAAGGGAGAGCAGGGAGCAAAGTAGTTACTTTAAACATTGTAATTTATGCTTTTCAAAATAGTATTTTGCTTTGGTTTTTTTTTTCTTTTTCCACAACAGGATGGTTGTGGGTTCTGCTGCAAAGTTTGATGACATCATGTAACCAAATGTCTTCCAGAGTGGTTGCTTCCAGCATCTAAACTTAGTGATTTATCTACACCATTACACACTGAAAAAACCCCCCAAAAAACAACCCCAACCTAAAAAAAGACAAAAACATGTTGTGTATTATTGCATGTGAATTAGGAAGAAAGTAGATGCTCTTCTACTTTAAAAATTATTGAAAAAATCATGTAGGTTTAACAGTGATCCCTTAATGGGGACAAGATGGGAAGAAGTTCTTTGTTCTTTCTTTTAGTTTCTTATTTCCATCAGCTTCCTTAGGGCCTCCTGAGGAACTGTTCCAAGCCTGTGCATTAACACAGGGTTTGAAACTGGTGTATTTCACACCTTCATGCAAAGGACCTTCTACTTCATCTTGCTGAGTTTTGTTTCAATCGCATTCTCTGCCTTTAATGCAAGTACTGCAGAGGGACGGATGTTTTGGGGCAGCTCTAGTTTACTTGTTTGCAGGTTTCTGCTGCATTCTTTGGCAATGTCAGTGCAGCAGTGCCATAGAAAATTATTCAAGTGCACCAAAGGCAAATGAACTCATCTCCTTTCAAAAAACCCAAGCAAATAAAAAAACCTTCAATGACCAACCAAAACTCCAGAAGAGATGTAGCTTTGAGCTTTTAGAATCTTGTTCTCACTCTAAGATATCAAATTTCAAAGCAGTTGTGTTACATACAAATATATTGTGTACCTCCAATCTAGCATCTTGCATGTGTTTGTGGGTTAGATGTGTGTCTGTTCATCTGTATAATTCTAGAGGATCAGCAGATAATGTTTCTGTAAAGATCAGAAATTCCTTTTTCCAGATATTTCTGTCTCATGAAGATTTGAAGAATTAAGTTTCCAACTCTTGGAGGATCAATTTTTGCTACTGATTATAATCACGCTTTCTGGCCTTTGTGCAAACTATTTTGTTATGGGTTTTTTAATGTGGTGTTGAGGTAATATTTGTAAGTTGCTGTACCTCCCTGCTTGAATGATAGTGTTAGATACCCTTGTTTGAAATTTTCAGTGCTGATCCCCAAGCAGTGTTTTTCTGCAGAAAACAGACAGCTTCACAGCTATGCTGTCTGAAGGTCCAGCTGTGCTGGATAAAAAAAATCCCTTGGTTTTGGTTTTTATTCTTTATTTTCTCACTTGACATTGTATTAGTGTTCAGAGAGGCTTTTTCTTGGCTATGGTATTTGAATAGATGAATATAACATGTCCTGATGCTTTTTAAGAGTTTTATTTAATTGAGGTTCAGGATTCAGTCTCTAAGCTTAAAATCTATGTCTAGTTTGGTGTTTAGGGCTTTTTTTCTTTTTTTTTCTTTTTGTCCTTTTAAGGCTCCACCCTTGTCTTGTTTTGCTCCTTACCTTAGTTCACACCAATATGGTGTATGGTCTCTGTTAGGGATCTCTTTTCCTCATTCCTACAAAGAAAGCATGGAGTTTGTGTACTGGCTCCCAGCTGTAAGGAAACTTGCCTACATGAGAAATGTGTAGGCAGCCAAACTAGTGTAATCCCTTTGAAGCTGATTCCCTGTTTACTTGAGATCACAGAAGATATTTGATCCAAAACAAATATTCAGTGGGGAGCTCTTTAAACTGATTGAAATGGATGGTTTCTTCTGCAGGCAAGAAATAATTTTCTTCTTGAGCAATGGGGGAGTTTCTGCAGTACGTGAGGTTGACATAGCATGAGGTCATGATGCAATTAGATAAAGCTGCAAACTAGTTTTTGTATTTGTCTCTGATTTATGCTCCATTGTCTCGCTGCAGAAGGTGTGGAGCAAACAGGAACATTGGGCAGCAGGAGGAGAGGTTCCAGTTCATTCAGCTGCTTCCTAGTGACTCCACCCTTCCCATGGAAATGTTATTTGTATTGGGCAAGCATTTATCTTCTCCCTCCTTTTATGTTTGGTACAGTGCTAGTTTCATCTTCATAAGAAAGTAAGGGTGGGCAGGAGCATGGTTTGTATGGGGAGTTCAATTTTGCCTAGCATTTGGCCCTTTCCTTGTGAGCCATCTCTGGTCAGTACCATTTTCCAAACTTTTTAAAGACAGCGGAGTAACTGAGGTGAGTTAGCCAGGGCCTGCAGCTGCCACCCTGAAATGTCAAGCCCTAGTGAAATGGAAGAGGAAGGGAAACTTTTTAAAGTGAAGGCTGTTAGACAAATAAAACCTGTAAACAAAATATCTCCCTATTTTGCAAGTGCGCAGGAGGGCAGTAGTGTTTCCTGCTTTCCCTCTTGAGGGCAAATACAGATTAATGAAAAAGAATTGAAGTCTGTGGTGAATAATGCAAACCAGTCCTAGCTATAGTTATTGTGTTCCTCTTGAAACTGCTGAGGAGAAAATTCCTGTTGTCTATTTTACCTGCTACAGGCCAAATAAACAGATTTAATTGCTTAGTCCAGAGATTACTTTTTAAAAATAAGTATTTTTGTCTGGGAACGTGATTAAAATCATTAACTTTCAGATTTTTTAATTAGTGATTTAATAATGAGATAAGTTTTGTCTGTCTGTGGTTGAACTGTTAGGCTCTCTCCTTCATCTTTCTCACCCCTTCTTTCAAAACAGAATAATACCCTTTTCCATTCTTAAAACACAGCTCTTCCTACTATATATTTGTTTTACCATTCCGTACTTCCTCTAGACTCTTTTCCTTTAACAAACCTTTAGGTTTGCTCATCAAATTTTATGACCCCTAGGTAAGAATATTTGCTGCTGATAAAAGTGCATTTCTATTAATGTGGTCTGAAATGGTGTCATAAAAATTGAGACTGTACTGGATAAAGGCAGTGAAAACTTAGGCTTTGAGAGGAGAATATCTTCTGTCAGTATAAGTGACAGTATAAGATCTCTGCATTCCTTTTCTCTTGTACATAGACAACTATTTAACTTTTAAAGAAGTAATATCTTTCATTTACAAGTTTTGAATTAAATTCAGATGTTTAGTTTAAAATAAAATCATCCTGCATGACCATTCACATTATACAAATCTTCATTTTGTTGCATGGGGGATAAATAAAGAATCTAATATTTTGGCGCTCTTAGAAATAATGTAATAGAAATATATACAGAAAAGGGAATTTCAGAGGAAATGGCAGAAGAATTTATAGGACCACACATTAAACTTCAGTTTGTTCCAATTAATTCATGGTTTCTGATAGTCGATCATGGCTCTTGAAGTTAACATTTCCTAGCTAAATATCAGTTTCACTGTGGAAAGCACTAAAACTTTTCTCTTGGTGTTCAATTTTGTATTTTTTTTCAAAGAATTGTGAATTTCTTCCAGCTGGATCCAGGCATTGGTAACAGATCTGCAGTTCAAGTGGACTTCTTAGCTTTGTACTTAATGGTGCATTTTTGATAATTAAGTCAACAGCAAAATTGTCTATAAAAGATAAATGTGACAGTGGAATAATTCTATAGCTAAACTTACAATCAATGTTTGGCACAATAACTACATGCATCACTAAAACCAGAGTAGTGATATAAAAAATGAAACCATCTCTTTTGTCAGTTAGTCTTAAGATGCATTTTTTTAATATATCTGCAACCAATTTATGAGAATTCTCAGATTTGTTTACAATTTCTCTGCTGGTTACTTGTTTCTGATGCTTAGTTTTACTTTGACTGACAGTATTAAATTTCAGTTACTTGTGTTCAACAATATTTACTGAATGTGGTCCTGCTGCCCTCCACTTCCAAATCATGCCGTGTTCCTTTTCTGGGAAGATGCCTCTTGCACTTCCGAGAACGTCTTTGCCACCTCAATTGCTGAAACATGAGTTTAGCCTCCTGCTGGAAATTTTGCAGAGGGTTTTTTTTTTTAAGAAACCCAGTGAATCACTGGCTTTATTAAGCTGTAGTAACCTATTAATTTGTATTCTCCTAGTGTTAGATCTCATGTGTAAAGAGTTCTCTTACTGTCTGAGAATTGGTATTAATGCTGATTTATTAGATTTTGTTGTTGTTAAACAAGGAAAGTAATCCAGCAGTGGAGAATCTTAACTACAGTGTTTCCACTCATCTTCATCCTTTACTGTCTCAGTGTGCTTACTCTACCCTGATGTGTCTAATCCACTTTCCACTTTCACTTTTACCATCTCAGGACAGGTCTGTTTTCTTAGGCGTGATCAAGTACAGCTTTCCAACTCTGTGGCTGCTTCAGTAGAAGTGTTAATACTACAGCAGGAATACGTAGCCCTGCTAAGAGGTACAGACTGATGGGGATGGAACCTGTGGAGCATTGGGTTGGCAGTTCATAGCAGGGATACATCTCTTTTTACAGTGAGCAGAAGCAAGTGATTTGCCATGGAAACACTTCTCTTGCCAGCAGCTTGGGTGTTGGCACCCATGCCTGTTCTGCACACCTGCCCAAGCCCCCAGACAATGCGACTCGCCTTCGGGAGCCCTTGTACAGCCCCAGCAGGTAGATTTACCCTGTACCCAGTGTCGCAGCACAGGAGCCCCTGAGCAGATTAAACAGATGTGTGACAGTGGCTGCCCCAGGGACACCTGGCAGTTGTCGCTGTGAACCACTGACACAGGAGTTAGCTTCCTTTGCCCAGCGGTTTCAATCCCCGGTAGATTTTGACACTTCATTGCAAAGCTGGCAGTTGTGGTTTGGAGTCCTCAGACCTGAGGAGTGGAGCAGTGCAGGCCATGCTTGAACAGCGGGGCAGCTGGCACTGCCCCTGTTAAGCCCTGAGTGAGGGGTGTCATTTCCAGTTCTGCCTCTCATCTTACACCATTTTTTTCTAGGAGAAAGGTGATGAAAGGCATGGCATAGCCAGAATTAGCTCCTGCTGCCTCATGAACATCAAGGCAGAGGTGGAGCACCACACGGGTCTGCTCCTGTGTGTGGGGACAGCACAGACAGAACTGCCAATGCTGTGCCAGCAGGAGCACAAGTAAATGAACAGTGAGGATGTTTGTTGAAACTTTTGTTTGTTTAACATTAGTAAGCACACTGTGTCTGCACTTTGAAATTTAAAGCATTTTCTGTGCATGTATAAAATGTATTATAGTGACCTTGTTTATGGTGGATTAATAAATTTTTAGTAAATCTTACACTATTGATAGAAAATTATAAAACTTGCTAAGGTTAATTTTTAAAGATATGGGGTAAGTATTTTGCATCCTTTGAATGCAAGTCCACAGTGTACCTCCTATGACTAGAACACTTCTGAAGAAAGCAAATAGAGCTTGACAGTCATGACAATTAAATGGGATTAGCAGCCTCAGAAAATAAAAACTATGATTTGCATTACAGTAATGCTTGCTTGTTTGAAATTTACAAATGAATGTGCTCTTTGTGTGGTTTCAGAGTTAGACTTAGTTTAAAATTCAGAGAAAAATACTTATTATAGTCCTGTTGCTGAGTCAATACCCATAAAAGGTAGATAGATGGATGCACATATTCTTGTGGGACAACAGCACATCACTGATTTTTGTCTCACCTTGTCTTTTTTTGACAGAACATTAATTTGGATGCTTTTTCTTGCCTACAGATAGTTTATAATTTGCCTCGGAGAATAAAGGATAGAAACTTCTTTGTACTGAGAGTTGTTAGCTTCTGTAGCTGTGTAACACCGTATACACTGGGTATCTGACACGTCCTTTTAAGGCAAACTTTGTAGAGATTCCCATCCCCTATGGAACTGTACAGGAAAGGCCTTCAGTAAAAATGGGCTTGAGGCCAGGACACGTAGGGCAATTTGAAACAGATTTTTTCTAAGTGAGATCATGTGAAAATCCTTCTTTTTTTTCTTTAAAAGGGACTCCTTTGCTTAAAAATGCTTTTTGTAAGTACCTGATTCTAAACAACTGTTAACTTGTATAGCTATGTTCAGCAGCAAATACTCCCTCTTGAGTAAATACATTTGGTTCTGTAGTAATGTCTCACAGTAACTTATGTCATTGTTTCTATTTAGTGGGGTTGAATTACAGTATTTTTCTCAAAAACTATTGTGACTTTCTTCAGGTGGGTGGTTATATGTTCGGGCCTTTTTTTTTTAAGCCACAATAACCCTTCCCTCCTCCCACCCATGCTAGTGCCTCCCCTCTACCCCCTCCTCAGAGCAGTGCAGATTTTAGTAGGTATTTAGAGAGGAAACGTACTTAAACTTCTTGCTGCTTATACAGAACTCTCTCTTACCCGAAGCGCACTCTGGTCTGGGTGTATAACTTACAAAGGCTGGCAGGCGTCGGTGCCCTGGAGGAGCTGGCAGGAGGGAAGGCCATTGCAGCGGGGGTGAAGTGCTGCTGTCACAGCCACGGTCTAGTGCCCTGCTTGGACTCTCCCCAGTGCCTGCCCGGTCCCAGCAGCTGGGCCAAGCAGCTTTAAGCCTTGGGAGCCTGAGCGTGCCCTGGTCACTGATGCTCGCTCGCTCACAGAAACCGTACTTTAACCATTCAATGCCTTGGCTGCTTCCTTTCCAAGATTCAACCCTGTCTTCTAGGGTTAACACAGGATTTTTTGTGAGGACTTTATTTAGACAACCTTTTGGTTACCAAGTAATCATTAAGAGGTACAGTGAAGTGAACAGTATGTGGCTCATGCATATACACAGGATCTGAACACCAAGTATTTTCCTAGGTTTGGGCAAAACCTAAATATTTCTGCACTTTCTTGCTGTTCTGAAATGCTTGCATGAAGATGGAATCTGATCTACTGCAAATCCTAGCTGGCTGAACTATAGATGGATTCTAAACAAATCTTCTTGCCCTGCTTTGCATGTTTGTACCGTGGCTCTTCCCAGGATAAAACTGGACATTACTATTGTAAAAAGCTTACTTTGCTTTCCTGCTAAGAAAGCTCTCCTGTTATATTGCTTTCCTGCTGATATTTCCACTGCTACAGCCTCTTTTTTAAAGACAGCATTATCTTGGTATCCCTGGTTTTGCTTGAATAAGAATAATTTAATTAAAAAGTATTTTTCTGTTTTCCCTAATCAATTGACTAAATACTAGAAGCATTCACAGAAAAAGGTAAGGCATAAAATACACATGCATTTGGGAAGGGATTTGGTTAAACGTTCATGATGAGAAGCAGCTCCTGCCTTGCTGCTGACACAGACCCCACCAGAGTATTTCCCTTCTGTGTTGAGCATGGGCAGAACACAAGTCAGAGCTCAGGCCAGCACACACCAAGCAGAAGGATGTGTTGGAGCAGAACCTGTAGTGCAGCTGCTGTTGAGATTCTCACGGTGTGACCAGCCTGAGCTGCCACTGCTTTGGTTCATTCCATAACACTGCAGGGGATCAATTAGAAGTTCCGTTGTATATCATAATTGGAAGTCAATACAGTGTTAAGTCAATGAAGCATGTGTAGTTCAGGCACATATCTGATGTGCTAAGACTAAATGCTCTTTGCTTAATTTTGCAAGAAGCTGTTCCCTTACCTTGCTGCCATCGTATTAATCATGCCCTTAATACAAGTAAATTAATACAAGTAAGAAGTACAAGTAAATTTGAAGAAAATAAAGACTAATGCATTTTCACTATGGTCTGTCTTGATAGCAGCCTTTATCATTACTAAATGATGGTATGAAAATGTCTTTGATATGGAAAGCTACTTCTATCTGAAAGAATCTAGCTGGTTTTAATAAAAAAGTAAACAAGGCTGTGAGATTAAATATCAGAGATAAAGCACTGGTCTTTGAATGGATGGAACAGAATTGGAACAGAACCTAACTAACAAAGTTAGAGTTCAGTCAGTGCACCTGAGCATTTTGTTCTACAGAACAATAATGGAACCTTAAATAATTGAGGACTGAGACCTCTCACAGTCATTTGCAGCACAGCATTGCCCACACATTCTGCTGGGTGGGTATTTCAAGCCTACTGTCAATTCAGGTGTGCAGCATAATGACACCACAACTTGCCTTGTGGCATCCTGGGTTTTCGGTGCAGCGTGTATGTGCATCTCCTACCCACCCCCAGCAGTGTCAGCTGTTCTTTCTGCTTGTGTTGAATTGCTGAAAAATATTGCTTTGAAAGTTTCTACAGGGTATTGAATCAGAACCTGTTACTTTGGCATTTGGCTGTCTCTTCTACTTTCACAGTTGTACTTTCTTCTTTACTCGTAAACTCCAGTGTAGCAGGCTTATGGCTTGATTTGTACAATACTAAAACTACGTTTTCCTTAAATAAAAAGTTGAGCTAGAAGTTCATGTAATCATAAATTTTGTCACTTTGTCTTACTTTTCTTAGACTTTCCTCTAAAAGATGTATGTTATTAGAAAATTAAATAAACATTTTCTAACAAGTTTATAGTCATCACCCTTTTTAAAAAAAATTATTATAACACTTTTTATGTGGTTAAAGCACAACTTGTCTGGGTGGCCAAATCTAAAATATTTTTTAATATTTCCTGGATTATAATCAACCTTGTGCATCACCTACTGAACTTCCCGTGGTCATAGATATACCTGGGAGGGGATGAGGTGGAGGGCCAGGAGCAGCAGATTATTGTCTTTCATTCTTTGTGCCAAGTTCATTCTTGCAGTGTTTCTGCTGGCGGTAAAGCAAAACAAGAGTCTAAAGCTGTTGATAGACAAGGTTTTCTAAAGCTTAGGGTGTGAAATCTGCACTTCTTGTGCTTCTGCTAAGAAAACTAGCAATGGGGAAAATTACCTCAACCAGAAAAACATGCTGTGCATGAATTGAAAGATTTTGATCTACTACCTTTATGAAAGATAGATCTAGGCAGCTCTTACTAGCTAGAAACAGCTAAGAATTCTCAAGAAATCATGTCTTCCATCTAAATTACAACAAAACCCACTCCCAAACTGAATCATAATGGGCAAGGATGAAATGGTTGTAAGAATGAGAGAAATCTGTGTTCTTTATGATTAACTATCATAGGCACCTCAGCGAGCCTGCTCAGCTAATGTGAGTTCATGGAGTTAAATCGGTGCAGGCTGACAGGCAAGCAAGTAGTACCAGTGCAGTGGGTGGGAAACACTGAGCACTATTAACTGGGAAGTGCCTGTTACCTCAGGACCTGCCATGCCATCTGTTCATTTCCCAGTCAAGCCTATGGCTGGCATCACAACCGGCAGCAAGGAATCAAGTACCTGAGCGTACTGAGTGGGGGCAAATAAGAGCGGTAAGAGCAGAGTCTTGAGGTTTACCTTTGGAAAAAGATGCTGAGAAAATGCAGCACAGACTGTGCCTTTGCTGGAGAGGCAGAAGGAATGTGCACTTTGAGTAACTTTTATAGCAACACTTGCAGTGATAAACTTCAGCTTTCTTTAGCCAACTTTTCTGAGAGGTGTGTTTGAGTTACCAGTTACCTGCTTGCTGCTGCAGAACATAAGTACTCTGGTTTTGGTAAGTGAATAGGGTTTGAGGGGAAGAAAAAAGTTGTGGAGAGAGATTCAGACTGAAATAATCAGATTGTGTAGTCCTATTTGGAAGGTAAATTTGAAAGACTTGTCAACACAGTTGGGCCTTGGGGAAGGGCTGCCGAGTCACAATGCAGTTTGCTTATAAAATTACATATTTAAAAGCCATTCTATTGGGGAGAAAAGTGAATAAGCTTGTAAGGATATATAATTTCCTGGGTTTCTGTAGCAGCAATAGATTAGAAAAGTATCCTGAGGAAAATGGAGTGATCATTGGTTTTACTGTTTCTGTTTGCAGGCTCCATTTAGGCTTTGAGAACTACTGTTCCACCAGAGTTACAGTAACAGTAGTCTCAGGAGGTGCTTCCTGGGTCACTACTGGAAAAACTCGATTGTTTTCAGATGCTTCGGAATTTTTTTCTGTTTCTGCACCAGATTGTTCTGTATGATTTTTTTTCTCTCCCCCACGAAAGAAGATTAACTAGGCATCCTGAGGTCTGTCAGGTTACCGGGATTTTCCGTGCAGCACTCAGTGTGTTGTTTCAGGAGACATTGCTGCTTGTGATGTCAAAGCCTGCCCAGATTTGCTGTGCCATATCTGGCATCCTGGGGGTGGGCTTCAAAGCAAGGAGAAATCAGTTCCTATCAGGGACTAACAGGCTTTTGTCCATTGGGTAAGATCAGAGAGATGTGTCTTAACTGAGAAGAAATTTCATATCCCAGTGGTTTTTTTGAAACAAAAACCAGCAGTGATTTAAAATAATAGGTAGTAAATACTACTGGAACCTTGTTCTGTGAAGAAATGTAAATAGTTTGGCACTATACAGACTAAATAAGCAGAGCAGAGGAACTCGATACGAAAAAGTATAATGTATGGTGCCATGACCAGAAGGTGCTACAGTTGACAGTGGAAGCTGATGACTAAGGAGAACTGGAGTTACAAGCCAGAAATCGTGACTGTGACAAAACATGATAAGAGCAAAAATTGCAAGAAAAAGTGAGAACATGTTTGAATAAGTGAGGAGCAGCATTCAGTCCAAGGGCAGGCACATGTCTGAGTTGTTGGTGCACTCTGGGGAAGAGATGGTAGCTTTGGCTTCTTGAATAGCTTGCAAAATGTCATAAAGTCCTACTGGACAGCCAGGGAGTAGAACACTCAGTTCTTCCAGCCAGCTGATCTGGCAACAAGCACCATGCATGACTATAGGTATCTGTACTTGTAAGATGACTTGGAAACTTTGAGGCATTTTTTGTTCTCACTTCACAGAGTTTAAACTGGTGCCTATGGGAAGAGTGCCAGGAATTTTGGATTAATGCTCATCCATCTCTTCTTTAAAGATTGGAGCCTAAGTTTTGATTTACAGAGAAAACAGTGAGATGTTGGCAGGGTATCAGTTATGCTACATATAAAAAAAATACTGTTGAATATTAAGCAAAATGGATACAGCTGTAAAATTTTTGTGCTAAGTAGCATATGAGGATATAGTGAGATCTCTCAGTGTTAATGCTAATATAGTGTTCTCTGCCTTACTGTACAACAGTCCATAATGAGAGAAAAAAATGCACGTTCAAATACCAGGGCGTACTGAATGTTGTCTTTGAGTTTTTGAAGTACTTTCCCTTCTGATTTTCATCTGGATTGTCACATTCCCTTTACATTTGGGTTTCTTGTGCACAAATATGCCTCCTCTGACATTTGCTTTTGCATTCAATCCAGGTCAATGTACATGAAATTACCAGGGAATTTTAATTTGTCCTTATAATGGAAGCTCATTGGGTTGGTAGTTCAAATGGCAAGAAGCTCCCTTTGACAATCACCTTGGTACCCTGTCACTTCCTCTTCTTACCCACTTTCAGCAAAAGTCAGAACTTTATATTTTTCCACTCTTGAGTTCTCTGTCTCAACTTACAGGGTGAGCTACTTATTTACTCTATAACTAAATAATCAGTGATTATGTCCTTGCCACTCTCTGTCACCTTTGAAGATGAAGATTAGATATGTGCAGTAATCTATTTACACCACAGAGTTTTAACCAGAAAGTTTTAGCTTGCTTGTATAATCAAAAATTAATAATTAGAAAGTCCTTCTCCCTTTTCTCTAATGAGAAGAATTTACTCTTCTGTGCCTTTTTGTTGGTTATTCACTTAGCCAGTATGCTCTTAACACTTTTCTTCTCCCAGGTATTTTGCTGTGTCAATTTTAGATAGGTGATTCAAAAGTGTGTTCTGGAACAGCAGGTGAGGAACAGGAATTCTGGATAACAATTTGGGACTGGCTGTGCTCTGCCTGACTCTCACTTCTGAGCAATAAGGGGTCTCAAGAGCTTCTTCTGCCTTGATACCAGGAGAGAATTTTGCTTTCATCTTTCCCCATAGCCCATCATAAAGCCTTAAAAAGGGGAGGAAAAAGATTTCATCACAAACTAGTGCCAAGCAAATAAAAAATACGTATCAGTACTGGTGTCTTTGGCCTCAGCAGGACAAATAGCTGCTGAAGGTAGTGCTTATTTCAATGCAAAGGATGTTTGTCAGCAGCACTGAAACCACAGCAGTTCAGTTTCACTCAGATAGTTCCAAATTAATAAAGACTGAAAAGCTGATATAGGAACAAATTGCTGCTTAAAATTGAAACGGTACAACCTTAGGTCTTAAAACCTGGCATTTTCCATTTGTTGTTTTTATTTGCTTTCAGTAGTTTATGATCTAAATGTGTAAAAGTAAAATTAACATTAAACCCCCTGGGTAGACATGGATTAAATTCAGTAGAAGATGAATATGCTTCTATATTTATTAGAAACTCAGTAAGCTTTCTCTACTCAATCTTATTTTTTAATTGAAAAGTTAGTAATTTTGTGTCACTTTAAGCAAGAATATGGACCATACCAAATTTCTCCTTATGAAGAACATTAAAATCCCAAACTTAGGGCTTTATCTATTTTCCTGTTCACTTCAGTGAAAAAGCATATATGTAACCTCTTCCTGTACTATCTTGGAGTAAAGTCCTGATTATTTCTCTTGCTGTACATGGCCATGTACTTTATTTACCTTGGAAAACCAAAACGTACAACCTACTTTGCTGCAGTTTCATATGTAAATACATCTTTAGTTTTGTTGACAAACACAGATCCTATGATAAGGTTGTTGATGCACTTTGACAAGCACATTATTTTCTTGTTAAAACTTATGGCTAGAGAGCAGTTTTTTCAAATGCCTAATAGTACTTTAAATTTAGCATGCTGCATGTTGAACCTTTGACTCCTGCTGGGGAGGGCAGGAAGCCTGCAGCTTTAATCAGAAATTTCATCAGAACTAAGAAGGGCAAGCTGTTATGACATGGCGTTTAACTTTGAAAGTTTTATCTTTTATACCTGCATTTTAACTTAGTAAGATTTGTGTTTGCTAGTCCCAGTGTAAAAAGAAGTGCAGTGTGCTTAAACTCTTTCTTGAGATCCTGTTACAGTATTTTTCCAGAGGAGCAGCAGTATAGCCAGCTGAACTCTTAAACTGGAGATTTGGCATAGACGTAGCCCTTAGCGTACAGTGTGTACTGTGTAATTTGGAAAAGATTAGTATAAAAGGACCACTGAAAGTCCATATGATATCAGTTGTGGTGTGAAGTACTGGTTACCATCATCACTCAAACTGAACATGCTACAGGCACACTGAGTAACTTCAAGGGACACAGACAGATCATTAAAATTGGCCAGCAGGACTTTGCTAGCTTCCAGGAGTTCATGAGCTCGATAAAAACAGTGATGATTATTACTGTCCCTGTACTACACATTGAGGGAGGGTTTTTGCACTCTGAGATGTCCCAGACAGGGAAGCCCTACCTGAACAGATCTAGGTGTGAGGATCAGCTGTGAAGCTGCCAGAGGAATCAAGTTGAATGCAAGCATTCCAGCCTGAGGCATACAGTGGCATAAACACATGTATATCAGTTTGCAATAGGCAAGGAACACCTAGCCTTTTCCTTCCGCAGCTCTGGAGCACCTATAATTTTGACCACTTGTACAAACACTACTTTCCTTTCAAAGATATTTCTAACTATTAGAGCTGTATCTCTGAAACATCAACAAAAAGAGCAACATTTACAACTTTGTGTCTTTCAACATTTGTCAGAAGAAAGGAAAGAAATTAACAGCTGACTTCCTGCTATCTTATATTAAACTTCTGTAAAATCTTACATCCATTGGTACAATTGAATAATTTCTACAGTATTCTGAAATGGTAGCTTTTTTTCGGGGCACTGATGATACCTTGAATGAAGCTGCTTAGCTACTGCTTTCATCTTCAGCAGACAATGTTTTCTTTTGCTGTAGATTTAAGAATCTTCCATGAAGGTTCAGTATTTATAAGGGATCAAATGTTGGCACATTGATTAGTAGTAATGGAAAAAGACATCATTTTTTTACATTTATATCAAAGCGTCTGGCTTCACCTCATAGATAGCAGTCAAAGGAAAACTGGAACATCTCTGATAGCCACATCTGGAGAATATGAAATATTCAGTAAGAGTGTTACATAACTTCTTGTTGTGCCATTGGGAATAGAAGACCTAAGAATTCAGAGTAAGCATAATGCCTTGCTTCTGGTAGTATCTGACCTATCACTCTCCCTGTTTAATCCCTTCTTCTCAAGTGTTCAAAGCCTGATTCTAAAGAGTCCACATCTCTAGCTTTTCAGGTAGATTGAATATAATTTGCAGAGCAACTAGCACCAGTTTTTACTTTTTGTAATTTAGTTTCCCACCAGCTCAAAAATCAGAACAAAAATGTTACCATATTGAAGTCAAACAGTACAGGAGGTGAAGACAACTTCAAAAACCAGCAGATTTAATAGTAATGCTTTTGGTAGCAATAAAAAAAGTTTCCTCATGTATATAAGCATTTTTCACTTCCTATCTCTAGATAACCACTGTAGTGATACCTCATGACAATTTAAAACCTCTTGAAAAGCTCAAGATTTGAACACATGGTAAAGTTCTCCAACATAAAGTAAATATTTTTCAGAAGTGATAAAATTCCACCTGATTACTTCTAAGGTCCCCAAGCAATGGGGTCAGCAATTTAATATTCAGTTTAGTTGCAATCTTACATATGGAATGCACTTAGTGGTGTGGTGCTTTCCACGGGGGCACTGCGCGTCCATCCACGGCTTCAGGGGCTGTCCGGGCTGCTCCAAGGCACGGCAGGGCTGGCGAAGTTCCTGTAGGGGTTCACCCAACCCACCGAAGGGCCAGGCGCGCCGAAGGAGGAGAGACAGGTGGAGGGGCTTCCCAGATGGTTTATTCAGCACTGGGGTTGTGCCAGGGAAGCCCCAGCACAGAGCGTTACAGTTACATAAATACAGACACGAGGGGGCAGGGGAGGGGACAACATCCAATAGGGGAGAAGTGCTAGGTTTGAATTTGGCGGGCTTTGTGTCGGATTACACAATACAGAGCCCTCCGGGGGGTGGGGAACCGATACCGAGGGTGGGGGAGGGGACACAGCAGAGCCTGGCCATGAGACAGACCGAAACTGGCCAGAGCACACCGCAACACACTTAGTATCAAATGAGGGAAATTTCTGCCGATTCAAATAGCCACACTTGCAGAAGTCTTTAGGGTTCTCACCCTTACTGTCTTCCATATTTACTTTTTTTTTTAATATTGGGAGGGAAAAGATTAATCTTTAAACTGTGTCTCTTGGTGGTATAATCACAAACTTAATTTCCTTTTTTTTTTTTAAAGAAAAAAAAATATCACCAATGTTTAAAAATAAGTTAAGTGGTAGAAACAGAAGTCCAGTTCTATTCCAGGAAATTTCAACTGGAGGATGGCTAACACTGTCTTTAAGCTACACTGAAACTACCTAAGTTTTCAGAAAGCACAATGTTCATTATATATGTAACTAAAAATTGTGGAGGAGATTAGCTTGACCCCTGCTTTGTACCCACATGCATGCTAGAATGATGATCTTGTAACAGTAAGAACTCTCAGCATATGAATGACCAGCCCAAATTGTCTGCTGTCTTCCAACTGGAGCAGCAGAATAGAAAGTTCTGGCCTTTCCATAGCTCCTGTTCCTTCATTTGAAGTGGGGTACAGAATTAAATTATACACTATATGTCTTGCCTGTACATATAACTTAAGATTTTGTGGGTGAGGTCACTTTTGCAAGATTTTAATAGGTTCTCTAATGTGTAAGAAGGGTACAATGCTATATTTCAGTCTTTTTGGAGGGATGTTTTGGTATCTTTCTCCCTTGCACGTATATTTATTTTCACACAAAATCTGAACTGACTCAAGTCTGTCCAAGACTGCTTCTCTTCTATAATTTTGAACAAGGTAATTGTGTTCTGCAGGATGTTACCAGGGAGACAAATTAAGGCTGTGATGACATAAGCTTTGCTTCCATAGGAAATAAAAATATCCATGAAAAGTCATTTGTAAGCTAATCACCAGGTTAGGAAGGAGAAAGGTGATAGCTGACTTCTTCATACACCATTTTCAAGATGTTACCCACCCTTTGCTGTTATTACCATCACTGTAAACAAATGTGGTTGTGCTGCTACTAGTGCTAAATTTAAGGAGGGTGCAAAGGGGCTATCTGCCACCCGAGAGATGAGAACACAGCCATGTCCTCTGAAGCTGTGACCTTCAGTTGGCTTTTCAAGTCTGCTTCTAATCTTAACCAATATCCAAAAGGTGTGATTAAAAAATAAAGTCATGACATTTTCCCAGTCATCTTGTACAGAATATTGCACAAAATTTTACACCTTAATCAAGATCTGAATGCAGGAATGGGTTAGTCCATTATCCTGATCTGTAACTAAGGCACTACTATTACAGATAGTCTAAGGAAAATATGTATTACTCGGACAAGTTTTTGAAGTAAAGCCAGAGATACAGGAATTTTCCATTCCCCTTAGTAGAAAAATAGAGAACAGAGTACTGTAATTTGTAGTTTGGTCAGTTTGGAGTCAGGGATTACTAATGCTAGCCAAAATGCAGCAATTGCCTCTCTCCAAGTAATCCAGATATGTTGGAATTATAATCTCCTGCAGTATAAATATAGCTGCTAATAGCTAGCCTTTCTTGGCTGAAGTCTTAAAACTATATGTAAAAAGTCTCAAATGTACATTTTGATCTAGATGTGAATGGCTGTACATGAGTTTCTTGTTAGGAGTTTGTAAGCAACTGGTGTAGCTGAGCTGATTTTCCATGAGTTAGAAATCCTGCAGGTACATTCTGTGCTTGCCTGTCCAGTTTCTCACGGTAGCTCCCTCACTTCCCACCTTGCTCACTGACCCATGCAGGACAACTAATAAGGTGGAAGTGTTGCCAACCTCTGCACCAGTGGAGGTTATTTATCCCACACAATCTTGTGCTCAGATAATTTGTTTTGTTTGCAGAAAAAGAAGTGACGATTTCAGTGATAGAATCCATTTTCTCCAACTTGCCAATATTGAAAAGGATTCCAAAGGTGACAGGTTTAGCCTGAAGGAAGTTTGAGCTGCTTTTTGGTGCATGCAGGGGAGGGGTACAAAGGGCAGGGTGAAGGAACACGGATGCTGTTGACAGCTGGTGGTGTTGAAGTTCACTGGTTTTAAGCATTCCTTTCACATGGATTGACTTCTAGTGACTGCAGAATAAACTTACACACATAGTAAAGCCTGAACATATGGAAAATGAGTTTTTAAGTCACCTTGCTAACAACTCTGGGCCTCTGCTTGATGCCTTTAACGTCAAAGATTATTGCAGGTTTTCTTTCTTTGCAATTTAAATATGAGGTCACAGTTTATTCCAAAAGAGTCTTCCAGGAAGGTCAAAGAGGAAAGAAATAGCAGGGTTACTAAAGGTTAACGATAAACCAAGACACACACACAGCCCCCAGAATCCCCAGTGAGATAACTCTTAATGTTGTAGCAACAAGGAGAAAGCTTACTAGGTCATCTCCATTAATCATAAACTAGCTATAAAAGCAAACCCACTATAATCTTCAGCTGAATAACTTCAAATCTATTATATAAAAATTCTCATGTAGAAATCTACATGTGAGCAGTAGTGCTGTTGGCATGGCAATTCAGAATTCTTGTGTTCATAATATACTATTTCCCTTTCTTACTTCCTGCCAAAGTACAACTTGGGTCAAATATTTTTTCAAAAATCATTCCTCTTCAGCTGTCAAAAGACTTTTCAGGAGCTCCAGGAATTCTTACTCTAGGAAAAACTGCTACATGCTTCAAAGTGCTTTTCACAAATAGACCTTTAGTAAAGCCATGAAGATTATAGTTAAAGGGATAAAGTACTTACATATGTACTCTGATGTATAAAACACAGTTTAAAATTCCAGCAATAAAATTACTGGATGACAGCTATAGCATACTCTGAAATGGAATTGGGGTGGGGAGGAGTTGGAGATTTCTCTCCTGAAGTAACTTTGTAACTGCTTGTGTTACAGATTGCCCTGAAATATGACCCGCAGATAGAAGAAGATCTGCGTAACTGGATAGAAGAGGTTACAGGGCTGAGTATTGGTGCAAACTTTCAACTGGGATTAAAAGATGGCATAATCTTATGCGAGTAAGCATTTATTAAGTAACCTTATTTTTAGGAGTTTTCTGCTTTCAAGGAACTAAGGAGGGACTTCCTGAAGATTCCCCTTCAAAAGACATCAACAATAACAAAGGATAGCTAGCTGACTGTAGGGTGGGAGACAACTTCTTTGAAAATGTTGGAAAAATTAACACTTAAATCTCCTTTATATTTCAGCTAAGATTTCTAAGGGTTTCTAAATCTAATGGTGTAGCTCATTTCTATAGTAATCAAATGGCACACAAAAATTGTTACAGTCTGTTGGACTTTTGAGACCTGAGAACTGGGCTAGTCCACTGTATGAACCAAGAAATTAACCATTTTGATGAAATTAATGCAACTAATAAAGCATGAGTGAAAGTATTATATAATGCTTGCACAGATGGTATAAGGATGAGATTTATTGTTTAAGCATTTCCCTCTTTTTCACCTCCCCAGGCTTATAAATAAGCTGCAACCAGGATCAGTGAAGAAAATTAATCAATCAAAACTAAATTGGCACCAGGTAAAAAAAACCAAAACAACCCAACCTCAGAACTACACCTTGAACCTCTAACGCCTTGAACCCCCAAACAATTTTTTTGTTCTGTATTAATAAATTTGCTGTGAAAATGGTACATCTTAAGTCTTAGTAGCACCAAGTTTACATATGATACATATCCAAGGGTTGATGATGCTGCAGATGTGAAGTGTTTAACAGAATGCAGCTACAGCTTAGATGGTTCATCAAAGGCAGTTGAGTACCTGTATTTAATAGCAGTGCTTTAGCTGTTTGGGGAAGTGTCAGATGAAAGAACAACTCAAGCCCTAAAGCAAGGCTTTTTCCCAGTTAAAAAAAAAAAAAAAAAGTTTACTTTTTCTTAAATCACAACTGAGTTTTCCATCCAGGCAACGCTGCAAGATATTAGGTCAACAGCTTGCCTGTACCTAGACATCTCTGTGTGACGTGTCCTCCGGAGAAGGTGTCTGGAGAGGATGCAACGTGTGTTTGGAACAGGCACTGGAAGGGTCGCTGCCTAGAGTTACTGCCTTTGCTGTTGCTGGGTCTAGCTTAATACTCTTATGTCAGCCTCCTTGTTTTCTCGGCATTGAACACTTCTAAATATGGTCAAAGTTGGTTTTTTTTTAAGTTTTAATACCTCTTAAGACTTCAGAAGGAAAGAAGAGATTCAGTCCTCACTCTTTGTATTCCATATTGCTTTCCAATTTCTACAGCACGTAGTGCTAAAAAGTGCTAATAAACTTGAAAGTTTATTTGTCCCAGGAGGTGAGCAAGATAATGTATTCAGTCTATGGAAGGATCCCATCCACACAGTTATATTTTTATTTTATTCAAAATTATCAGTTGCTGAAGTCAAATAGCATGGACGCTATATCAAATTTTCTAATTTTGAAGCAGGTTTTAGATTAGAATTTCTCTTGGAAGGGACAGACAGTTAAGACAAGTTTTCTTACCAAAGCCCACTCTAGCAATGGTACTCACTGATGGAGGGATGCCAGGCTGGAACCTCTTAGTCTGATTTCTGAAATCAGTATTAAAACTAACAAAAAATAATCCCAGACCCACCAGTCACTCTTAATCATGCCAACTGTTTTGTCCAGTTTGCACAAGGCAAAGAACTTGAGTAAAACAAGCAAACAAATCAGCCAACCAACACCAGAATGCTTTAAAATTACTTAGTTTCTGATTTGAAACACTGTGTAGAAAACTGGCTTTTTTGTTTCTGTTTAGCTGGAGAACATTGGGAATTTTATCAAAGCCATCCAAGTCTACGGCATGAAGCCACATGATATTTTTGAAGCAAATGATCTTTTCGAAAATGGAAATATGACTCAAGTACAGACTACTCTAGTGGCACTGGCAGGTCTGGTAAGTATTTGTACCCCTGGAGCTGGCCCAAATCCATATGCCAGTTCAGATGCACCCTTACAAGCCATATAAATACAGAAAACAGCATCCAGCCTGTCAGGAGAGGACAGACAATACTGAGAGTCTGATACTGCAGAGCTTGCACTTTAGAGGGCTGTGTGCTCCCTCATGCCCTGGGGAAGGCTTAGAGTTCAGAGTGAGGGTTCTGACTGCTTCCATGTGCATACACAGAACAGGGGAGGCTCACAGGAGAGCGCTAATCCCTGCAGAATATCCTTGTGACTCGGGTAGCTTTGGAGTGCCACCTCCAAATGGCACGGGAACTGGTACCTTCTCTCAGTCCTGACAGAGTCCCATGGAGATAGACCTGCTTGTGGCATCATCTGAGAGCCCAGGCTCAGGGTGTGGAGACAGAAAATACACTTCAAATACTGAATATTCTATTTTCCCTCTTCCTAAATAGGCAAAAACTAAAGGTTTTCATACTACAATTGATATTGGTGTCAAATATGCAGAGAAACAAGCACGAAGTTTTGATGCAGGAAAACTAAAAGCTGGTCAAAGTGTAATTGGCCTGCAGGTAAGGATGAAATTCAAGTCTGCAGTTAATTTGTTACATTTGAGAACAACTTTCTTGCTTTGATTAACTGATATATTGGTTATGCAAAACCAGGTGCAGAGTAACACTATATTCTTATTGTGGAGGGAGGAATGAGGTTTTAATTCTTGTAAGCAGTTGATTGGCTTTATAAGCTCAAGTCACTGCCTGGAGGATTGGTTTGTTTGTTTTAAATCTGCTTTAAGAGTGATGAGGAGGAAAGGAACAGCTAATATTAGCAGCATCATCTCTGTCTTTACGGTGGTTTGAAAGTAGGAGTCTTTGGATAGCTAAAGTTCTCTGTATGGTAGAAACTTTTTTTCTCTCATCTTTCATTAGTAATCATAAAAGCCAAAATAAAATCTTAAAATTCCCGTGGTAGAGAAGTTGTGGCAGTATAAATGAGTGATTACTGTTCAAGGTAGAAGTTACTTATTACATTTTGAGGCATACATCCGTTCCAATTGCTATGCAGCTGGGCAAATGCCAGTCACTGAAGTGCCATAGGATGACAGTTGCCTTTATTTTTCCTTTTGAAACTCAGTAAGGAGAAAGGGTAATTTATTACAGGTAGTGGTCAAACTACATGAGGAAAACAGGCAATGAAATAACTTTTTTTGTTAGCCATCACAGTTACCAACCATATTTGTTTCCTTAGACTATGCTTAATGTACAAATAAAAATAATTTCTTTTGTCTACCTCTTCCTTCCCCCAATAAAGATGGGCACCAACAAGTGTGCCAGTCAGGCAGGCATGACTGCTTATGGAACTAGAAGACACCTCTATGATCCAAAAATGCAAACTGATAAGCCATTTGACCAGACGACAATTAGCCTACAGATGGGCACTAACAAAGGAGCCAGTCAGGTAAGCAGGACTGTGTGTGACATGTGCAGGGTGGACACAACTCTCAGCCCAGTGGGACAGGAGAGCTGGAGTGGTGCCCAGTAGCAGAGTCTAACAGGCAGCAGTGACTGGGTACAGTTCAGCTGTGCTCTTATGCAGTAATAGAAGAACTTGAATCTCTTATCTTAACCAGTGTGTCCTGTGCTGAGTGTCTTAAGGCATAAAAATGACCCAGTGCTTCTAGAATTTCCTGCTGGCTGTGTTATACCGGAAGAAAACAATAACTTCATTTTAAGTGTTAACTAGACAGAGGCAAAAAAGAAATTGCTTACTGGCACCACTTTAGTAAGAGTACTTAGTATATTCTTTCCAAAGAGGAACATAAATTGGACCTTTCTGCAAGGACTTTCTTCTCTGACTTACCTACTAGTGAACACATGCTGCTGTGCTGTATTTTGTTATACTTTAATTCCTACTTTTCAGCACTTTCAGCGAGGCATACTAGTTGAAATCGTAAATCTAGTAATCACAGCTCTTGCCCTTCTAACTGAACCCCTACAATCCTGTTTTATTAGGCTGGTATGCTGGCACCAGGTACCAGGAGAGACATCTACGATCAGAAGCACATATTACAACCTGTGGATAACTCAACTATTTCGTTACAAATGGGTACCAACAAAGTTGCTTCACAGAAGGGAATGAGTGTGTACGGGCTTGGACGGCAAGTGTATGATCCCAAGTACTGTGCTGCGCCCACAGAACCTGTCATTCATAACGGCAGCCAAGGAACAGGAACTAACGGGTCAGAAATCAGCGATAGCGATTATCAGGCAGAATACCCAGATGACTATCACGGAGAGTACCAAGATGACTATCAAAGAGATTACCATGGTCAGTACAGTGACCAGGGCATTGATTACTAGCTTTGCATCAAAAGTTCAGTATTAGTCCATTATTTTATTCAGTAAGAACGAAACTAGCCTTGTGGAATTGTTACCTGTCTTTCCTACACACTACGCTTAATGTACCTAAAGAAATACTGCCTTACATACATTCCTTTTTCCTTTCTCTGCCCTTTCCCTGTCTAGTTGCCTTTAGTGCTGTAACAGCTGTAGGCTACAGCATAAACAATAACTGCATATGAAGTAAAAGGAATACTGTGAAAGGGGGAGTGCTCTCGTACAGCCAGGTTGTTTAATAAGGAGCTATGCATTCTCACAATCTCTACTTAAGTAGGTCTTTACATACCAAGTTAAGCCTTCATTTTACATATTTACAGCTTTTCTCCAGAGGAGATAAAAGAATCTCATGCTTAAAGTTACATGTGGTCTTTGCCAATTAAATTTAAGATATCTCATTACTGATTTAATATCATTGTTATGTTTCTAAGGTATTGTTTGCTAATGGTAAGTCCTGCATTAGACATAAGTGTGCATTTGTGATTGTGTATTCATTCCATTATCAACACTGACCAAACTTAGAAATAGTTGTCTTACTAAAAAGGGAGCTTGTACAAAGTCTTGAGCCAACAGAAGTTTCATGATTGATGGTGCATTTACCTTTTATTGTGCCATAATATATCCATGTAGAAATGCTTTTTTCTTCCTTGAACTGTATTTATTGCCACACTTCTCAAACTGATCCCATTGTATTTTTATAAATAAATATTTTTTTCTTAAAGGTACGTAGACAATCTTGTCTCATTTGTTATGCTACCAGTCTTAAAGATTAGAGGTCACAAGAATTATTCCCAAATAAGCATCACCTTTGCCTGTGTTAAGGGTAATGTAGAACTCTGCTCCATTGCAGTTTGGGTTCATTCTTTTCCATGGGATTTAATCTAACAATCTTGTAAAAATCTCTCAGGAATGAGTGACACTGACTTAATAGGAGAGGAATGTAGGTCCTTCACAGGTGGGTTCGCTTTCCCTCTTCATGACTCTGAGGTTATGACCAGAGATCCTTAGCTGTTCACTAAATCCCTGCCATTTTCTCAAGGCAACAAGGATCTGCACATACTTATTGCTGGCTCTGCTTCAGCCTGTTGCCTTTATACCATCACTTGGAGAACTCAAAACACCCTTGCTTTAGAGACACCCAGTTGTGCCTGCTGGTCTGCAATCCCAGTTACTCAGTTACTGATAGCAGAGCTTTATTCCTAAATGGAGGATGCTTTTTACCTCACCATGGAGTACAGAGAGGCTACACTAATTTACCTGCACTGTTTTTAAAAGGAGAAAAAAGAGCATGTATCAATGGGGACCAATGATGCAGTTTCTAACTTCTGTAAAATAATTCAAGGTTATCTTAAAAGTGTTCACTACAGTTTAAACTTACAACATTCACATATTAAATGTTTTACATTTGCAAGTTCTGGATTTATGAAGAATTTTTCCCTCAAGGCTGGAGATTGTGCATGCTCCATTAGTTTCTATCATCTTTGAATGTGATGTGGTGATCTGACTTTCAGCTGACCTATTTGTTGTGTAAGTCTTAAGCTTATTTATTTCACAGAATTTAAATTAGAAAGGCTCTTTAGAGGTCACTGGTCCAAGCCCTGCGTCTGAGGCAAGAGAATTATTAGCAACACATCTGTTAAGACCTGCTCTTCCTGAATGATACTATGTCTTCCTCTTCGAAAGGGATATAACAGTATTTAACTATTTAGAACTGTTGTATTGAATGCTGAAAAGCAGTTCTACAATCAACAACAAAAGTTTTGTTGTTTTTATAGTTTAGGTGAAAGGAATTTCTTTTTGAAAGCCTGACCATGCCCTGCTTCCTGTTCCTTCTGAATCCAAAACTTAGGCTTTAAGCTACTTGCACATCCTTATTATGTACTTGAACAGAAAGAATAAACAACACACAAACTGTTGTCAGTATACATGTTTTCTTTCATCCACAGAGGTATCCAGTGGAATCATAACTGAATTGAGAGTTTGAAGTAGACACCAAACAAGACCAAAATCAAGCTGCTTTCAATAGGCTGCAATACTTAGCCATTTTCTGGTAAAAAGACACCAGTAGTCCCTGTCTCCTATTTTTAAGGAGTATAGTTATAAAAGTACCTTTCATTCTGCTGAATCTAATCTTCCATAGCTGCAGGAAAGACGAGTCCACACTTACTGGGCTGCATTGCAGGGCAGACCTCAAATTACTGGAAGTGGCTTAGCCTACCCTCAGAAGCAGCAGGAACTGTATTCCCAGGAGCTGTGCATGCCTACAGCCTCCTTTACAGCTACCTGACCACAGTACCCTGCCAGGGAAGGCAGCACTGAGAAACAAGGGCTAAAGAGCATCAGCTGCTGTAGGAGTGCCTGATCCCTCTAACTCAGGTCAGGAGGACTCCTGGCACACAGGAATGCTGCAGCTGGAGGTTGTTGACACAATTGCTAGTGCAATGTATGTAAGATTGGGAGGACGGAGTTGTAACTGAAAGCTATGCTTTCTGTACAAATTTAATTAAAAGCTGTGTATTTGGAAGTCTTCTGTAAAAATACACATAGTTCTGAAAACTTATTTTATATTGTAATTTCTGGACTAACGACAATACAGTATTCCTTAAAGAGAATACTTTCAAATACAGCTTGCTTAAATGGCATTTTTCAGTACCTTCCTTCTTAAAAGTTAACCCAGAATTTGTAGGAAGTGGCTAAGAGTCCTTTCTCCACTCTGGAGGTGCAGTGAAGGCAATGACACTGCATCATAATTGCAATGAGCAGAAGAGATTGGAAGGCACCTCTGAAGGTCATCTAGGGATTGCCTGAAAACAAGGACATACTTGGATAAAAATTTGCCTCCCTTTTTTCCACTGGAGTTCCTGAGTCAAAGGCCAAAACATGCAGTGTGAGTATCAAATAGAAACAGGAAAACCCCCAAAATGTGTAATAAGAACTGGGGTTTTTTTTTAACTTCAAAGCAAACCTCTTACGCTTTGTAAATTGGTAAATATCATGTTTATAGCAAGCCGAAGACACTGCTGCTTGGAAGCAATCTTGAAAACCCATGGCAGAGGAAAGGTTTTGCCCCTTTGTAAGTACAGTATCTGCACTTCCTCAGGGTTAGAGAGCTATTGCTTATTCAGGACTTTTCAGAAGTTCCCACAGCATCCACAAGCCAAGCACCAAAAGTATCCAAGATTTAAATAAGGAGAGGTGGTGAGTCACAGCCAGCACATTATCAGCTTTACCTGCCAGGCAGAAAGTAATTAATCTATTTCTTTCCCCTTTTCACCATTTATCCTATATTCCACAACTTCTTGAAGTGGCTCATATTAAAGTAGGCTGAAGTTAATTAAATGATGGATAAAAAGCAAGTATTTCTTAGCATTCCCTAGCAGATAACTAGTCTCCTTTCAGCAGCAGGAGACCAGATACAGTACTTAAATGAAACAGATTTCTTATTCAGGCCATCAATGAGCTTTTCTGTACGTCATTTCCAAGCTGTGACTAATCGAGGGTTTATCAATCAAAGCATTAAGACAGTTCTGAGTCACTTACCTGCAGTGATGTCTCACTTCCTATATTGATACTTTACTAACATCCCTGGCTGGCATCATTTTCCCACTTCAAACCTCTCCTCAAACAAAATTTAAAGGTGCTTTTGAACAAAGAGAATAAAATGTGCCACTGAGTAAAATCTAAAAGTACTCCATATTCAGAGAAAGGTGGAGCCCACAAAGTGTATTGCAATCAGGATCCAGGTACAAAGTTGAAACAAGCTTTAAAATTGCTCACAAGAAAATGCTGGCAGACTGTTACCAAGTTAATTTTTTTAAGTGTCTACACTTATGTTCCTCTTCTGACTGGAACCCTGACCGTGGCTACATTCCTCCATGGTATATTTCACACCCATGTTACAGCTAACATTTCTGTAAAGTATTATTTATAACATCCTTTCATCTCATGTCTGTCCTGTTATTTTATCTCTGTCATCTGCTACTTTGTCAAGCTCTAATTCCGGATATAAATTTTTCTGCTTCATCTTTTCAATTGCACAAGGAAGGAAGGAAGGAAGGACTATTCCTCAGCTGCCCTTTGGAGAAGAGCTGGACAGTTTATGATACAAACTTGTAAAAATCATTCCCAAAAGAGCATAATTAAAAGAGAGACACCTACCTCATAACTGCTAATTATCTTGACTACAGAGAATTTCTATCAAGGGTAATTTCCATCAGTGCGCTCAGTCTGTTCCTTAATTGGCTGTTCAGATATGCAAAATAAATCAGGATACAGTCATCTCAGAGGGCCTCTTCTACAAATGTTTCTGCGTTTACTGATCTAGGGATGACTGGCACCACATTCCCAGAGAAGCCTGAAAAAATCAAGTTAGTGGACACACCAAAAGAACAGTCCCTTGACTTTTTTGAGTTACTAATTTTAGTCTGACAACATAGAAATTTACAAAGAGTGAGTTTATTAACAACTTTCAGACCACCATAACAAGTGTAGTAATAAAAATCAGATGTGATGACACACAAAATATTTTATTTGTACAAACAGATTGTGTATCATTTTATCGGTGCAGAAGATACAAATGATTTAGAGAACTAATACTTTGTCCTATGGTATTGATAACCTTTACTTCTATGATTGTTTTTGCTATTGCTGCTCTGCTTCCACACTTCCTGGTGTACTTCACATTCAAGTCTACAAAGAGAAAAAAGGAGTCAAATAATATGAAGCACTAGTTCTGTTTCTGCATTTAAATGTCATAACAGTAAACTGGGACAACAATTAAAGTTCTTTTGTATCTCAAATCTACAATCTTCTTGCAGGGAATAACACCCACCCCAGCTCTGATTTCAGTGCTTGGCAAAAAAATTACTGAAGAATGCAAAAACAAACCCAAAAAATGAAAATAATTAGTACAACTATCCCTCACTGTAGTAATAAACTAGAGGAGCACTCTGTCTGTAGCAGAATGCCCACAGGATTGTGTGAGAGCTCACTAGAGCCTGATACCTTTTGAAAGCAGATCAAGAACAATCGGTGACATCTGTTACGCTCGTGTGTAACAGCAGAGCACTCGTAGTAGTGCCCAGCAAGTGTGGGTGCCAGAGGAGCTGTTCCTGCAGAATCTTTCTCTAGCAGCCCTATCTTGGCCCTCACAATGCTTGGGAAAAATCAGTCCTGATTCTGAACTTGCTGGGGCAGCTTCTCAGGTTGGGCAATTTCAGTATTTTTTCAGATTTCAGTGAGCGAATGTTGACTGAGGACTTTCCCAAGCCTGGGTGTGGGGAAACACTCCTTTCTGGCACCTCAGCTTTGTTACCCCATCATAAAACAAGGAAAGGAACGGAAAGGAAAGGAAAGGAAAGGAAAGGAAAGGAAAGGAAAGGAAAGGAAAGGAAAGGGAAAAGGAAAGGAATTTAGAATATTTAGCAGTTCTGGCATGAAATAAGGCAGCCTACCACTCTTCTGACTCTGCTATAACAGGCATGTGAAAGACTATTGGAATGGCATTTAACCCCCATCCCCTTGTCACTGTCCAAACTTTCTCTTCCTCTGCTGGGCACAATGGGGAGTGTGAAGAAAGAAGAGAAGAAATATTTGATCCATCCATTTTGTACTAGCAGAGGGTTTCCTGAGGAGGGAAAGCAGTAGAAGAAAAAACAGGATACTGGGTACAGCATGTTGCTTGCTGCGAGACATCGGGAGATACATGATAACCTCCATCCCTTCTTGGAACATAAAGGGAAACACATTAGCTGGCAGATAAATACACATCCCATGCTCCTGTCTCACCATAGGTTGGAGCTCTGTTCCATCTTCATTATCCTGGAATGGTCTTGTGCGTCTGGTTTTTTGCCCTTCTGTTAACTTGTTACTCTGACTCACAAAGGTCTACAAGCAAAAACCAGGGTGAGATAATTTGTGAAAGGAAACCATTATGCAAATAAAAATACCTGGTAAAGGAAGATAATTAGCCCAGAGCTAAGAAACTGTAGCTGGTTCCTGGCTGGATGACACTGGGTGATACCGACAGGGACTGCAGAGGCATCGAAAGGGATGAATGCAACTGAGAAGGATGAATCAAGAATCTCTGTTACATCTCCTACTGCAGGAATGAGGACTCTGGCTGTATGAAATCCCTCCCCCGCCTCTCTGCCCACTGCTGCTTATTGTCCTGAGGGCCACAAAGCCTCCCTTCCACCCCCGGGATGTTTGTAACCTGATTGTAACACAGACAAATCAAATGCCTTCATGTGTTGGGAAACTCCAAATTCTTGTCTGTGTGAGCAAACTTACTCTTGATCATACAATGAGGAGGAGTTTGGATGTGCTGCCCACGGTTTTTCCATACAAGGGTAAAGAGCCTGTCCTGCTTGGAAGACTCCTTGTCCCTGTGGGAAATCCTCTCTTCACCCACAGCTCTAGGGCATGGCTAATTACACAGAATTAAGACCAGAGTTAAAGAGAAACTACCACAAGTTTGGAAGTGGAGAAAGGAAAGCCTGTTTCATGAAGGAAAATTGGCTTAAGAAGTATTTTAGCATTTGGCAAAACAGAGAGGGAAGAACAGAGGTCAAGGCTTCAGAGTTTTCCATTCGGTTTCATATTCCTATCCAGGCAATGTGCTTAAGTACTATTCTGAACCAGAGCCAAAGAATATATATCTGCTTTCTTCTGTACAAAGGGTTAACCCTATCTTTAGGCTGCCTTTTTGTTATCTTGTTGTTGTTCTCAACAAAGTTCTATGAATATTACAGAAACTCTAACAGCAGCATTAAAAAAATAAATAAAAGCCAAAACTGAAAAACAGTTCTTCTGACATTGTCCTGAAGAAATCCATCCAGAACATTTGTGTCATATGAGCTACTCTGGCTGCTGGGTATTCATTTTCATGGATCACTAAGATTTTCTCTGTTGTATGGTTTGTGAAGGAAAAGACAAAAGTGTCAAAAATAGCACAGAAGGAAAAAACTATCTGCATCTTCAGATATTTTCTTAATTAGAAAGGGATGGCACATATATATTCAAACGCTTCAGTTACAGCACTACATCACTATTAACAAATTACTGAAGGTAATACAATACAGTTATTACAAGACACAAAACAACGTGTCCAGAGGCAGAAGAGTTTAATCAAGAGATAGAAGACAGTGTTTTGGCAAAAGAATCTGTAAAGGTACGAAGCAGATCAACTCAGATTTGCATGAAGTTTGTTCAGAACTACAGCATCTGTAGGATATAGAATGGATCCCTGACCTGCTACTTGTTGTTAATTTTTCTCATCACTGTACAGTGAGTCACAAGAAATATAATCATTAATCTGAAAGCACCCCATGGATTAATTTCTGCAGCTAGCTCATCTATATGTTTATATTTTTCAATTACAATATATTGAAGATATATCTAATTAGGCCTAAATAGTCAGCCATTACTTACAGAATATGACCTAGAAGAAGGCAGCAGGTTGTAGCTAGCACACAGATGTCAGAGGGAGCCATTTACTTCAGTTTATAAATCAATGTACTTGTATCCCTGATGCCATCCTGTTCTAAGGTGTTGGAAAGGAAATAGCATGGGTTGTGGGTTCAGATTACTAGATTTACTTGGGGAAAGAAAAAGTGCTTAAAATCTTAGAATGTCTCAAATATCTTTGCTATAATCAGTGGGGTTTACCAGCAGCTCCTGATCCACAAAGTATGGCTTCTCTGCAGTTCCATCATTTGTTTCCATATCAATAGCAAAGCAAAGGAACATGGCATCTGCTGTCACTTCAAACACAGACAGAAAGCTGTGGGACATCAGGTAGGCAAAAAATCCAACCAGCAACAGAGGAACTACCCAAGCTTGCAACTCCCGGTGGTAGTTAAATGCCATCAAGCCTCCAAAAACAGTAAAGCATACGACAAACACCTGTAAACGGCGGTGAGAGAGAAGTGCAGTCCCATGAATGATGTAGGAATGTTTCTCATAAAAAAGCAATCCCCTCAAACCCTGAGGCAAATACATTACAGCCAGTATTTTAAGAGCACATCTCATCTGGGAGATAACCGAGCAGTTTCCTGCATCACGTAATTGTGACACTTTGTGTTCAATTCTATGTGTAAATTCCATAGGGCAGAGGAAACCTTTTGCCGTGTATTTACCAAAGACTTGTTGCAATTGGAACTGTCAGAGTAGCTCCAAGGACACTGCTATCATACAACTAAATAACTCTGCAAAGTTAAATTCCTCAAATATTCTTCTCTCACAAACTTATTTTATAACATTAACAACACTAAATTTAACAAAGATAAACTTTATTTACTTTAGGTATATGAAAAGATAATCAAACCTGATTTTTCACTTCATTTTTACAGAACAGTTCTTCTTATTTATTCTTACCTTTCCTAAAAATAGGAGAAAATCTCCAAAACAGCTAATGGATGCAAGTTTTGCAGAATTCCTTGCCAAAATACAGACAGCATCCTTTGCTGATGTACAAAAATTTGTCCCATTTATGGCTGTAGTTGTATATGCATGCTGAAATGACATAAGATAATAATGCAGTGAGGGAGGAAAGACTCATAATCGAGACTTTACTTCAGCAAAACAAAAACAACCTTAAACTCTATTTGGAAATACTGACTTTGAATATAAAGAGTTATTTTGCATAATATGGTAATTTTATTTTAAATTACTATCATAACTATGCTTCTAAATTCAAAGAGTTTTTATACATAATTTCCATATTAGGAAATGTTACAAGAATGACTAAATAAATTTCTGAAGCCACATTTATCCAGTTTATTTTAAAACACCAAAGTTCTCTATCCCAATTTTTGTGAATGAATATGACACATTTACCAGAAAACACCTGGAGTCACACTATTCAAGCTTACTGGCTATCTATCTCCAACAGTGCTGGCAAACTATGTAAGTGGAACAGTAAAGATATATATTTACTGGGTCATTAAAGGCTGATGATTAAAAAGCTTTTATACATGGCTGCTTCAAACACTTCAGATACTAGTGAAATTCAAGCTTATGGTCATAGCCATAAAATAAAGCTTTTCATGAAAGATGAAACCAACCGTGAGAATGACAGGAAAAGAAGTGAAGGATCCTGGACTAGACCAGTGACTGTAAGGTCATGTGCCCCACCCCACTCTGAACAACAGATAATTGAGACACTCACAGTTTTTCAATGTATTGAGAATTTTACATTATATCCCTTTGTGAAAACTTGCCTGGACAGGTGGGGAGGATAGAATATTTACCTTCATAGATTTGATTATTTTCACACTTATGCATAAATTGATGTATATGTCCCATTTATGGAACTCCTCAACAAGATTTTGAAACTATGTCCAAAATAACAGCTAAGAAAAGCAGCACTCACAATACTTGAAACATACTCTGGGCTTTACCAGCAATTCTTTTGAGTAGTTTCCCTTTACTCAAAATATTAGAAGGCAGATTATGCTACAAAAACTTCAGTCACATCTGGTATGGTCAGTAAGAACTACAGTGTGCAAGGGATTACTGTTCTGAAGGAATTTATAAATCCAAACATGTACGTGGTGCTTACATTTTCTGCGTCACCTGGAAGTGAAAAGGACAGCCCATAAGGGGTTTGGAGAAAGTGAATTACACTGGCCTACCGAAAATACTTCCCATTCAAAAATCTGGTTTTTTCTTACTTACAATTCAAAATATGAAATAATTGCAGGTATCTGAAGCAAAGAAAATCTATTTCTGTAGAGTCCAGTTTTACCCCTGAGCAATTTCTGTAGCATCCTGTAGTGTAGCAAAGCTATAAAGACATTGTCTTAAAATACAAGAAAGAAAGGAAGGGAAAGGAAGCAAAAGGAAGAGAGGGAAAGAAAAGAGAAAAGAAGGAAGGAAGGAAGGAAGCAAGGAAGGAAGGAAGGAAGGAAGGAAGGAAGGAAGGAAGGAAGGAATCAAATGCAATCAAAGTTTTTTTGTCTCTTTACTGTGGATATTATTTATATGAAAAATTGTGGCAGTGAGTTTGGGAAAATCCCCTAGCTGCCACGTTTTAGCCCTGTCAATCAAAGACCCTGTTCCACCTCTGTTATTTTAATATTCATCACATTGTTTTACTATTCAAGAGTTACGAGAAACTTCTGCTGCTCTGTTACATTAATTGGTTAATGCAAATATGTTCCGTCTTTGCCCAGAACTCATTGGAAAACTGTCATCCCCCATCACTCTGTGATTTGAAGAAACCCTGGACTCTTCCCCTCTGACCACCCCTTTCAACTCTGTTTAACCACCCCCTCCACGTCTTTCTGATAGCCCGCATCCTGAAGAGAAATAAACCTGGGTGCTGCTATTAGGGAGTCCGTTCTCTCTTCTTTGTTCCTGCCTGGCTTTATTACCAACGACTGCTCTGCCTTTCACTGCGAAGGCAATACCTAGGTATATAGATAGACAAAGAAATACCGCTCTTCTGCGGCCGTCTATCTGACCAGGGCGCTGGATAATTGCCCCGCAGAACCCCGGGCAGTCCTGCGGTCCCCAAAAAGCATTAAAAAATAGTTATTTTTCCTCTGATAGTAAAGAAAAGACCAGTGACATTCTGTAAATATTGCACTTACATATTAGTAAATACATCCATGGATGGAAAAAGCATAAATAAAGACCATGGATTTATTGCCTACTCTATGAAAAATCAGAGACTCCAATGAACTCTGCAGAAACTCGAAGAATATCTGCATGTTTGAACAAGCAAGTTCACTTCATTCCTAAATAGGAAAAAATGCTTTCTGTGCTAACTTTAATTTACCCTGACGCTGTTCCCTTCCCAGCAGGATGCCGTCACACCAGGACACCCCAGGATGTGGCAGCAGGAGAGCTGCCAGTGCCAGCCCTGCTGGCCCAGGACACAGGCAGAGGCTAGATGGCCTCACACCACACTCCCTCTGTCTTCCATCTGTAGCTGTCACTGCATTTTTCAGACGTGGACAGATTTCTCTTTATAACGTGCTGTGTTAAGTCTGTTTCATCATTCCCATTAAACAGACAGGGAACTGAGGCACAAAGTGGAAAAGTAAGTTTGTTTCTGTCCCTTAAGAACTAAATTCACAGAGCAGATCCTGATCTGGTGAGGTCAGTATAAATTTTGCCAATAAATTAAACAGAGATTCTATATTTATTACAAATTGCAAAAAAAGTGCCTTAAAAATTAAAAAGAATGTTGAAAATGCACATGTGCTTGTACAAACATTGTTTCCAAACTTAAAATAAATACCCATTTGTTTGCACTCTTGAAGTAGGCACTTTGGTATTCAAAGAATGTGTAATGAAAAGAATTTCTGATATTTATTAACTAGAACAGTTATCTTGGAAAGATTGAGAATAACACTGGAGACAGTACACTACCTGCACAGGCATTTGTCATGTTACAAACCAGCTGATAAAAAATGGCATTTATAGCAGTTACAACTTAAACAAATCATGTAAGTATTACCTAATGATAATACTCAAGAAACAAAGGCAGCCAGGTAATAATCTAACATTATAGAAGGAATAAGAGAGAGACAGGAATTAATGAACTGCTGAAGGCTACAAAACTAGTCAGACATATGTGAAGCAAGAATATTACTAGCACAATTGGAAGACTTAGCCAAGTGATCTCTACCTTTTAGCAAAAAATACATTTCTGAGAAAAAAAATATTTGGAGGGTTTCTTGTTCAACCTCAAATCTTCTTCCATACACTTGCCTCACAATTCTCAAGTTTCTCATACAGACCCCATGCCCCAATCCCATTCAGCCACATAGAAATCTACATGTTCTCACTAACAAAACACATCAAACATTTAAGCTAACATATGTTTCCATGAAACTCAGCATTGCACAGAAATGAGCTCAAGTGATTTCTCATCCTTACTCATCAAGGAACAGCTAACACACACAAGCTGTTACCTGTATTTGCAAATCATTCTGGACTTTGCACTAAAACGCTTAGATATCCCATTAAGTTTGAAATTGCAGGATATGTGCAATAATCCAAAGCCTTTCAAATTAAAGATAGTTGTGAAGGCTAAGATGATAGACCATGGTCAGGAAAGAACCTGCTAACATTTAGAAACAGGTTATTTAAATATATTTTTTGACAGAATATATTCTTTTTCCATGCACAAAAGCTTTAGTGGACTTGAAAATACCTGAGAGAAGGGCAGCAGGAAAGATCCAAAAGGTATGGAATGTCTTCTGTCTGGGGAATGCCAGGCTCTTCTGTCTGGGAAAGAGATGACAGAAGGAGGATGCAACAAGAAGGCTACTGACTCATGAGAAATGCAGAAAGGCTATGTAGGGTTAGATGGCTCACTGTTCCTTCCAGAACAAAGACCAGGCAGGGGCAGGACAGTATGGAATAGTAGGAGCCAAATTTGAAAACAGATGGTATTTCTTCTCGCTATAAATCTGTAAACTGGGAACTGCTGGACAAAGGATGCTTTAGCTGCTAAAAGTTCACATGAGCTCAAGGGAGACTGGGAATTTCAGGGAAAAGGAATCCACTGAGAGTTATTAAACACACTCAGCTCAAGAAATCCCTAGGTTGAAAAGAGATTCAGAAACAGCACAGAGGCAGGGAAATATCCTCTTGTTCTACCTTAGCATTTACTCACGGTCACTGCTGAAGATGGGATACTAAGCTAGAAAGAGAGTCTGATACTTATATACATATTAGATCTTATGTTTTTATCTTTGCATAATGAATTGATATTTTACAATGGTAGCCTCTGCTATGGGGACAAGCAAGTAATGATGGCATTGATAGCACAAGGTTGGTCAGAAAGCACGGGAGACAGTGGGTCAGGAACAGCCTTTATCCTTGCAGCAGCAAGCTGATCTTGTATCACCACCTCTCTGAAGAACACAAGCCTCTTCTGGCTTGGGGCCTGGGGACTAGACACTGATTTCTCAGTGTCAGGAAGAATAAATAGGGAATGTGATGTTTACATATTTCCAAATACCACAGTAAGCAAAAAAAAAAAAAAAACCCAAAAACCAACTATTTAAAGAATATATCCTTCTGTGCCTCACAACACAGAATGTCAAAGGTCTTGGAAAAAGTGACCTGGTAGTTTCATGAGAAAGGCGCTGTGGCTCAGATCCAGGCTCTAAGTTCCCCAGTTGTTGGGAATAATTGCTACTTTGTGTAACAGCTGAATTCAGTCCTCCATTCTAGGGCTTGCTTTTATAAAATGAGCTTGGGGAAGAGAAAATCGCCATAGCAACAGAATCTTCTTAAAAGAGAAGAAGGAGACATGCTGGTCTCTCATCCCAGTTCAGCTTTTTCTGCTCTGCTGGTATTTTCAGCCTGATCTGATCTTGTTGCTGCCAGCTTTCTTGGGGGCTGCCCTGGTTAGCTACCCCCAGTGCAGTGTGGTGCAGCTCAGGCTGGACCTTAAAGTGTCTTAGCCTGCAAGTGTCCCTGCTGCCAGTGGAAGCCCCTCAGAAAACAAAATCCAGTGGTAGTAAGAGGCAATGACTGTCACTGCTGTGCAGCAGCTAGAGGTCTGCTGAGAAAGTTGTATCCTGACTCTCAGATAGTGGTGGGAAATGAGAGCAAGGCGGGCCTTGCGAGGCCCCACTGAAGAGATGAGGACATACAAGACTGGAAGGGACTTTCAGCCACTCCAGTCCCTGCCTGTTTCAGATTGGCACATTACACAAATCTACTCTTAAGTGGAAAACTCCCTCCTTTAATCACTTAGGACTTCCCCTCTCCCAGGGCTTACATCTGGAGTTATTCTAGACAGTTGTCCCTCTGGTCCTCTGGTCCTTAGGAACCTCCTTCCAACTTCAGACAACATTTACTCATGAACAATTCACATCTACTCTTTTTTCTGCTGATCTTGTCTGGCTTTTATCCCTCCCTGCTGTCTCATAGACTGCTAATGGGCTTGCTCTTACCTTTCATTTGTGACAGGATATTCCAGTCCCCCAGCGAGATAAGCCTGAGCACATAACCAGCAACTTGTATAATGGCATTTATCCACCTCTCTCCAGTGCAAGTGTTTCATCTTGTACCTTCCGGGACTGACTCTGTGCTTCCTGCAGCCTTGTTAAATAAAGGCTACTGTCCTGTGGCTGCCAAACACATGGAGAATATTCTCCTTCTCCACTTCTAATCAATAAGCACACAGCTAATACAGAAATGGTTATTTTAAGTTCCTAGGCTAACTACTATCTGTAAGAAACCTTCAATACCCTCCTGAATTTTCCCAAGCAGTCTAAGAAGCACAACTTTCATTTCTTTCCATTCCACCTTATATTTGCAGTCTGGACTTGCTGGAGAAAATGTTCAACTTTCCTTGCTTCCTACTCTCTGTGTCATCTACTCCCTCTATGGCTGTCATCCAGTGAGTAGGACCAACACAACTTTCTCCTCAGAGGGCAGCTGGGTGTCCTTTCCTGCCGCATCACAGTGTTACACGTGGGCTCCATTTCAATGACAAGGTTGGATCAAAAGGATCCTGCTTTATGTGCCCATTGCATCATGATTACATAATTTCTACAGTTGCTTTCAGTGGCGTCTGCACTTAGTGAGAAGATGCTCTTGTCTGGGATTTCTGAAATAAATTAAACTGAAGATTTCCAGAGAGTTAATAATAAATTTCTCTGCTTAAAAGCACTGAATTAATTACCAGTTACTTGCTTAACTGCCTTTTATTCTCTCTCTCTCACTTGCTTTCTTTTCCCCTTTTGTTTCTTCTTAATGGGATAGGGAAGAAGAAAAAGGTATCAAAGCAAGAATTAGTCAGCTTTGTTCAAATCTATTCTCTAAATGGTTCATCCTACAGAACAAGTAAAGACCTAAGGAATTTTATTTCCTATTATCACGTACATAAAGCATGTAGAGGGACAATAAACATACTCAAAACACAATTTCACTGCAGATTAGAATTTTATCCTTGTATTTACAAGAGGATTGAAAAAATTAGCTCTATATCTAGAAGCAATTTTGCCTGTATCATTAAAATGCAGTATTGTTTTTGGGAGGAAAAAGAAATACTTTATGGGGTGAGGCACAATGTGTTTGGCACAGGAGGAGGAGGATTGTGCTTTACAACACCATGCATGAATTTTGGTTTTATCTAGGTGATTTTTCACAAGGCATTTAACTGCAACCTTCTGATAGGCTTCCATCCACAGTAAGAGACAACCAACTGCCATGGACATACAGCCATTAGACCGACTTGATTCTGGTTTATTACACTAGACAGTTGCTGGCTTTCAGT
The DNA here is from genome assembly GCA_013400735.1 of Pomatostomus ruficeps. NCBI lineage: Eukaryota > Metazoa > Chordata > Aves > Passeriformes > Timaliidae > Pomatostomus > Pomatostomus ruficeps. The sequence goes on along the minus strand of VYZT01062774.1, from coordinate 58,751 downwards.
CTCAGGGAAGGGTCTCTGTCCTAGGAAATGGGGCTCACACACTGCTGAATTCACTGACAGCCCAGAAGGCTACACTGCAGCAACCATGCTGATGAACACAGAGAAACCACACCCTGCTCTAACCCTTTAGAAATCCAGGCACTGCACTTTGCAGGATTCACTTTGCCAACTGGCTGGAGATGGACCCAAAGCAGACGCAGAAAAGTAAAACTATCCAGTTGTATTGTTTAAAAAAAAAAGTCACTGCAACAAGGCTGTAAAGGGAGAACATGTGAGCACTTTCATGTATCTAAAGTTAAGGCTGCCACTACAACTTAAGAAAGCAGGAGAGACACAGACCTTGTAATTCCCAAACCACATTAAAAAACAGTATATTCTTTTTACAGAAGAAAAATTTCAATCTCCTGGATTTTACTTGAGATGATTGGCTATGTTTATCTGGAACATACTGAAACCATCAGAGCCGGATGAAAAATCTGTGGTAATTCTGACAAGTGTTGGCAAACAGAACTGTCAAGTAAGGATAATGACTTTATATTCCAAAAGCACTTTTCAGCCACAGAACCCAGAGTGCTTTACAATTGTTACTAATGGATTATACACACACATGAATCACTTTGCCCATGACTGAAGTGGAACAGCTTAAGGAGTGAACTGTTTAACAGCACATAGCAACACCACACCACAGTTTAGCACAGGGTCCAGTCGCAAATCCAAGAGAAATTTAGGAAGGCTGAATATAATTGTCCGTATTGTAATCTGCACAGGACACTGGGCTTACGTTATTCCTCTTCCAACAACCACCCCTGCAAATATGACAATTGCCAGCATCTAGCAGAGCGCTCTCTCATAATGGGAAGATGACAGGGTAACTCTTTGGCCTGCTCCAGTTAACTTCCCTGAGATTTCAAAACTTAACTGAGCCTGCAGAGAATGAATCACTTCAGGGATGCATGTGACTGTTAAAGTCAGTACTAAATCCCACATGCAGGATGGCACTCCAGGCCGAAAAGTACTCTTTGATAACATAATAGAGCACTTGGTTGATTCTGCATGGGAAGAAAGAAGCTTGCATTCTATCACCAGGGTTACTTCCTCCAGCACCTGTTTCTCATCTACAAGTTCTCAAAGGGAAAGCAAAGTACTCTGTTTAATCCTGATTAAACTTGTGAATGAAGAAATAGAAAGAATTTAAATTACCTAAGCAGTGTAACAACAGGTTGAAGAAAATAGTGCAGAAGTGATTGGATCCTTTCCTTTTTTTTTAGAGTTCAGATAATTATATGCTTTTCACTATAGTGAAAGTAATACTAGAATAAAAAGCAAAGGAATTGTAAATAGTAAGGAATGCTAATGTACACAATGATCTTTGGACCAACTTTTACAACAGCTGTTCCATACGTTAGGTTACAAAAAAGTCAAAATCTAAACTTAAAGGATACTTTGAAAGTGTTAGAAACACAGGTACAAGCAATTTTTTAACCCCTCCCTCCCAAGTCCTACTCTCAAGTCCAAGTTCAACATCTATGGGAAATTTCTAGGCTGTTCCCAGCAGCTTCCACCAATCTCAGTAGGAGCTCTTAAGAGTTCACTACTTCTGTTAATCAAGAAATATGTCAAAGCTGCTTAAAACTCCAGACTTTTTTCCCTTCTTTTTATTTTTTTTTCTCTTTTACATTTGGCCACTGATTTTACAGAATCAAAGACTAAGATTTTCAATTGTGGCCAAAATACATTTTTTTAAGAAATAGGCTTGAACAGATTAGTTATAGGGGAACCCAAAGGAAATAACTAATTAGATCGCTGAATTACTCTGTGAGATCCAATAACCCAAGACCAATGTTACACCTTCATACAGATAAAAAGTTCTATTAAAATCTTGTGGGCTGTTCTTGCTTTTTTTCTTCTCTAACTGTTGTCCAAATTGCCCCAGAATTGGAACATGTGAACTATCATCACCTTTGCTAATAAGATATTCAAAAAACAAAACAAAAGCAAGCAATGTATTATGATCATTAGATTAAAAACCAAAACTCATATAAAAACAGAAATTTGCCAACAATAGATTAGGAAACAGGAAATCTTTTAAAGGAACAAGAGCTACAATACAGCCTTCTGAAACAAAAGGAAGAACATTACAGTAATTAATTTTTTAACAAACACATAGCATACAACAGCTGGAGAAAGTAAACACTAGGATGCTGGATATCTCTTTGAAAGGCAGGAAGCCAAGCCAAGGGGAAAGGATGACTACAAATGGAAGGCCTGGAGTTGAAATGAACTCTGATACTCCTCACCAAGTCACTGACTATAAGATCTTCCTAGAAACTGTAAGCCTGGAAAATTCAGAAATTTCACTGCACAAGTTTTAATCTAGGGTGAACTAAATCAAAAACTTTCTCTTCTCATAACTGTCCAAGATTAAACCTAATTTATGCATCTACCTAAGAGGAGAAGTCAGACCCTTTATCAGAATTGTGTTGTTTACTTCAATACTACCCTCAGCAATGAGAATAAAGAACTCAGCAGTCAGAGAGAGAGGAATCAGTGTGAAGATATGATTCTCTTTCACATTAAGAATATCACAGTCCCCAGAAGAGACAAAAACAGGGCAATGACAAAGACAAAAATTAACTATTTACAATTATATATATAAATCTGGAACACAGTTGGAGAAAAGAATCATGAAGGCAAAAAGAGGTGTCAAGTATCTGTAAAACTGCTGTATGTCAGAAATCATCCATTTCCAATAAAACACCTTTTAAACAAGACTGCTAAGATCATGGATCATATTCCCAGATCTACTGATAATGGCAATCAGCCAGGAATTCAAATTTCTTTATTCAGAACTTTCAGGTGGAAAACATTGAAACCAGTTTAATGTCACCTCTCCAAGTATGTTTCCTAATTCTTCATTGCTTTCTCCTACCTGGACTCTGTGTTTCAGGAGTCTGTCTGGCACAACTCAAAAAAATGTTAAGTCTTCTTACCTACAGAAATAGCAAGTGGGCCTCTGAAAGGGCTGATTATCTCAAGCAAAATCTAGTACCTTGCATATTTGTCAGTTCCTTGTTTCTTTGCAACAAGGTTCATCTACACATGGCGGCTTTTTTGTTGGTTTAGTTTCCATGGCCAGCAGGAAACTCTGGCCTGCATGCCCTGGCTGTGGCTTTTTAGCCATGTTAAGGGGCAGACACCCACATGTGGTATCCAGAGTAAGCTGAGGGACATAGATGACAGAGCATACCTGGTTAAAATGTCTTAAGCAACTTTCCTGGCAGCAAACCCAGCAGAAACAGCAGTTGAACAGGCACTTTGTATTTTTCTGCAATAAAATTAAGTGATTGGTTATTGGACACATAATTAGCCTCAAACAGAACCATAATTCTAGAAACAAACTTGCTTTACAGGTGACTGACTCCTCTAATAAGATTTTCACTTGGGCAGCAGATATTTCCATTAGGATTTTAGGAATTGTTTTTAATTCAGACCTCTCAATATTAATGACTGAAGACATGTGCATTTTTTTTTTCTTCCTGTGGATGGAAGATTCTTCTCTGGAAAAAGAAAACAAGTGCTGCAAGCAGCTTTGTGATCTAACAGCTGACTGGGGAGCAAAACAGGCAGGCAAGTCAGTAATCCTTACAGCACTTCACAGTGATCAGGGAGTACAGGAACAGATTTTTAACTTGATTATCAAAAACTTTTCACAGTTCTGAAATGACTGGTACCCTAATGAACAAAAATAAGAGAATGGGTAGAAGGGCATATAAGAACATACATGTGGTTTGACTCAGCATACTTTCATTTTTCAGGACAGGAAGAAAAATCTTAATTAGAAAAGGCTATTAATGGACCACTGAGATGTATTAATTTCATAGTAAAATCTGAGCAGTAAAGCTTAATGTTTGTTCCATGCCCCCACACCCCCATCACATCATGACCTCAGAACAGCTCAACACAGAGATGATGCAAGACAAGAAAAAGACATCTTGGTATCCGTGGTAGCCTTCCAAATGTAAATGGCTGTTTTGCTCAATGAAAGGAAGTTCAGTTCAGGGATACTTGGTCTTTTTAATCTTATTTTTCCAGAGGTCAGAATGTTTTTTATTTTGGAAAGCAGAGATGATCTAGTCACTATAGAAAACTCAGGTCCCAACAACTACCATTGTTCAAGCAGAAACCACAGACCTCCCAACTTTTTCCAAAAAGGTTCATGAAAATATTCCTAGAATAGCTCCTTCAAAGTGGTGACTGTACATGCAAACCCCTGACAGAGAGTACATTACTCTTGCCATATATTGCTGGAGAGGTGATTTTACTAAAACTGTATTATCTCAGTAAGCACTGTTTGTTAAAAGCCTAGAGCAAGGGATTTCAACTACAAGCTCCCTTTTGATTCTGCTTGAAGACTGCTGTGTAGAAAACATCTGTAAATTTGCCTGCAAGCTTGCAGATCCCTGACTTTTTCTCTGTTCATAGAAAACAGCAACATTTTTTGCAAGGGTGGGGAAGTCTGGGAGACTCTACAGGAATGCAGCATCACTTCTCCATCCTTTAGTACTCTGGCCCTCAATGAAAGGGGCCATAGGCTGTCCTTGCTGCCATGCAAAGGAGCAAGGTAACTCTTGGGGGGGTCCTTTCGAGGACCGAGGACCTGAGCTGGCCAGAGCACTTTCCAGCCTCTCTAGCAGCAGTTACAGCTGTGAGTCATGTCACTGACTGCTTGGCAACTGGACCAAAGGGAGCCTGTGGCACAGGGCTGCAGACACAAATCATCTTTCTTTGCTAATTAAATCTACAGTTATTCAGATTACAAAACCATGTAACAAGCAAGGCCACTTATCCTGCTTTCTCTAAAGGCTGAAAATATTCTAAGTCATCCCACCTACTATCTTTATACTTGTCTTGGTTAACACAACTCACCAAGTTTTATAACCAAAACTTTCATACGAAAGCAACATAAACCCAGACCACACCTTTCAAGTGTTTTATTACAAGGGGTTTTTATTTAAGCATTCATAACCTATACCCAACACATGCCTCGTAGGTATGATGAGTGTAAACACCCTGTCATAACTATACATAGCATGCTTCAAGGCAAGGTAAACCCTAGAGAAAAAGCCCTATATTTAAAACCTTCTCTTAAATCTTCTCCTGAAATCAGAGCTGTGAGTTCATAGCAGACCTCCCTCCTTGCAAAAGTGCCAGAATTAACTATAGTGGTGTGTTTCCAGCAGAAGATAATAGATGTGGAGATGCATGCAAGGTAAAAAGGAGGCAAAAAACACTCAAAACAGCCCAGCTCTGTGATTTATGTATCTTAAAAGCTGCATTTTGGATACTACATAAATCTCAGGAATAGTTCTTATTTCATATATTCTTTCTAGAAAATCATATTACAAGGCAGATGAAGTATCTTCTATAACAGATCTTAAATCTAACAATAGTATTCTTTCTTTTGTTTCTTAAATATTTATGATGCAAAAATTTTTAATAGAGCAGTCTGCCAATTTTTTTCTTTCGCCTTCATAAAAAACCTTTATATATAAACACTAAATAAAGGTGGGTTTAATATTGGTATTTTCTGCTTTTAAAAATATCTGTGTTCAGAATAAAAATGAAGCATTGATATCTGAGTTGAAAGAGAAAAAAGCTTTCCTAATGAAGAAAACATGATAAAATATAAAATTCATATAATATCATCTATTTTGAAGCAAGAAATACATTCTTGACTTTTTTGGCCTATGGCCTCATCTTTAAATTACAATTTTTATAGTGTTACAGAAGTATATACCTACCTTCTGGCTTAGGATATTGTAAAGGTATGAGAGAACAATCCTTGGTATTCTCAGTATTGTGATTAGAAATGAGCCTTTTACAGCAGTTCCTAGATGGTAGCAAAAAAGAACTGATATGGAAGACAGGACTGGATGAGGTGGTGGGTTATTTTTATTTCTAGAAAGGAAAACAAACAATTTAAAAATGGTTTAGAAACTTTTTTAAGAAGATAAGCATTGTGTCTTTTCCATATTTGGAAACTTTAAGAATTAAGCTGTTAACTCCTTTCCTACTTGAACCAGTTTTTCTACTGACTTCATCTGAATATTCACTTTAGTCCAAAGAAAAGCAGCCAAATTTCTAACTTCTGGATTAGTTTAATTCTTAAGCAATTACCGCTTTCTGGAATGGAAAACTACCTAGGAAAAAGAACTGCAATGGAAAATAGGAAAAGTAAGTGAATAATATTTGAGAATACTCCTTGAACATCTCTCTCCAGTTTCTGCCACTCCTCTTATTCTCTGCAGTCTTTTATTTGACTCTTGGTTCTGCAAGATTTTAGTCTGAGGGAATGAATCTGCTGTTTCTTCTTTAGTGGAAAAATTAAAACTAGAAAATAAAATCACCAGGTCTCACATGTAAAATTGAGAGCTACTATCTACTTTTATAGTTGCAATTTGGCCAAATTTGGTTTTAAATTTTGTTAAAATGATTAATACTTTTTTTCAAAGAGTAGACTTTCTTTTAAAATGGAATATAGCAAAAAAGGAATATCATACTATATGTTTAGAATTATAATCTGAACTAATAAACTTATAGTTCTAGTGCACACTAACCTGTATTGTTTAGAGAAATAATATCTGTGCCAAAATCAAAAAGCAAAGACCAAAAAAATGGCCTAAATACTAGTGGGGTTTTTTTGCTTCCTTTATAAAGGTCAGTTTAATGTCATTCATTTACAGATGGTAGTATGACACAACTCTCAAGAATTTTTATAAACCTCAGGAAATCAACTTAAAGACACTCTCTCATCCCATGTCAAATCCTGTAAAAAAAAAAAATCAACTAGATTAACACTCTAAGTACCTTTACAAATGTTTCATAGGATTAAAAAACCCAATACTGATCAATAGTCATAATTAGACCTCCTTTAAAGTAACTGGCCCAACCCTGAAAAATTTAGTTCGACAACAGAACCAGCAGCAGTTTGACTAAGTAGCTAAGTAAAGATCAGACCTAATATCATAAATAAGAATGTCTGTTTTCAAAGTGATTTCTTCAAAACCTCTGTTATCTTGAAAGCTCAGTAGTTTACACATGAAATTAAAAATAAAAAGGCACCAATAAGAGACTGACTGGTTTGGGCTTAGAAACTCTAAAAATGTATTTTTATTAAATCTTCACTTCAGCAAGGATTTAAATCATGCACAACATATTCAAGAGAGGGATTACAGTTCTGCAAAATTCTGAAGCCATCACTGTAGTTCATTCAAAACAAAAAAAAAACTTTGCAGTGGAGAAGTTGTATTTAAACATGTGAAAATACCACATTATTTTAAATAGGAAATTCCAGCAAAGCAGTTGCTACATTTATTATTTTTGCCTTAAAACCAGAGAAGCAGCTTGGGGGATAGTGGAATTTTATACTGAAGAAGGCAGTTTGGGGTTTTTTAGAGTCATCAGGTTTCTGTGTTAGAAACACATGCATCTCAATATGGATGAATTATTCTACTCATATTGAGCCGTTGTTTCTTTCTCCCCCATACACTACTTTATATATGACAGTGTCAGTTTGATCTCAGATTATAAATTATTAAATTTCTGCAAGTTAAAGATTAACTAGTGATAAGAAACACAGAAAGGAGAAAGCTTCTTTCTCTGTTAATAATGAGCTTGTTACTGAAGAGACAAATAAAGATGGGTTTTGATATTTTTAACAGGACTAAATAATGAGCAGGAATGTCAAAATTTGAAGCTTAGCTCAGATAAATTTTTACACATTTGGATGTTTTTCCACACCTTCTTTTCCTAGCAAAGGAATTATCACAAGAACAGGGTCTGATAAGGATTTTGCTTTGCCTCTGAACAGATTAGAAAAGATTTTCCTTGTAATTCTGGATCAGAGTAAGAAACATAGGGAAGAGGCTAAACACAGCAACAGGTGACGGTTATGACAGTAAACAAGCTCAAGATTGGCTCAATCATCCACCCACTCCCATTGCTCTCAAGGCTGAAGGTTCACCCACCTTTGTACATTATGTGGCTGCAATCCTGAAGTTACTTTAGCACAAGCATACAATCATCATGCACTGGATTCTGTGCACGTGAGCTCCACTGCACGGGCACAAGGTATCAGGGAAAACTGGGAATCTGCCGGATTGGTTATAAGATTCAGTAGAGCCACAGCCTGATTTTCCTCTTTTGTATTTCTATTTTATGTTATCACAAGATTGTTTGATTTACATACAACACTACTATTCCAAAATCCTGTGGACTTGTATTCAATACCACATTATCTTTTAATAATTTTATTTCTTCAATACTGGTAATTGCCTTCCTTTACTTGTGAGCTCTGTGACACTCAATATCTTTTTTAACACTAAGTTCCTTGAATCAAATGATCACACACATATCTTGGCTTTCATTTTAAAAACATTTTTTGTGAGAAGAAAAAAATGTAATCTTGACACACCAAACAGACCTAGACATTTGAATGGGGAAAAAGGGTATTTCTTCATTTCTTTAAAATCATGTCCTTTTAAGAGCTATGCTTTGAGTTTTCTTCACTCATGCCTCACCAATTTCAAAATACCTTTAGTATAAAGTACTTTAGAAGTGTTAAGGAATGAATCTTCTATTCCTCAAGTAAATATGAATCTCAATTTTTAAACAAACACAATAAATTACAAGATTTGTAATAAGACAGACATTATGAGACTAACAGAGACCACAGAGACTGTGCTTCCAACTGCCCATTTACCTGATCTCAAAGCCACATGGGACTGGTCTGACTACATACATGCTGATGGCTCTTTTAGGTCAAGTACATAAGTAGGGCAAAGAATATCCATAAATATTGCACATATATTTGAAGAGGAAGCCTTTAAAAGCTGGTTCTTGTTCATGTCTCAATGACTTTGGTGCACATCCATAAACCTTCATTTTTGACTTACTGGGAGAGATATGTATTTCACTTCTCTTGGAAGTTGTGGCACTGAACACCTTAGAGAGGTAGATAACCCCAATCCTTAATTTCAAATCTGTGCAGTGCCACATGTGCTCTGGAGTTATTAAAGAAGCTCAGACATGGACAGGACAGTGATGCCTGTGACATGGATCAAGTTATCATATCACCTTCCTTTATTGCCAGAGAGGGGGAAAGGCTCATCTCCTTGCAAAGGTAAATACATACCAAACACCTAAGCACATCAGTGTGAGAATAAACATTCGTGTAAAACAGCAATTGTAACAAAGAAGGTTTTTAAAAGACTGATCCCTTTTCACCACTTGTAAAATGTAAAAATTAAGCAAAAAGATTCTATCTGTTTTTATTAAGTTAATACAATCTTTAGTGTATTCATGTTTCATCTAAAATAAAAGAAGGCAAAATCCATTTTCAGTCATGGAATTACAGGCCAAATATATGTAACCTCTAAAGCTAGTCCAGGTAAAATGACCCCCTGCCCACCCCATTTGCAACTCAGCTGCAGCTGTTGGCCGTGCAGCGCATTGCTGAGTGTGCTGTGGAAGGAGATTTCCACGTGGAAAGGCCGTGCCATTTCCTCGGAGCACTTACAGGCCAAGAAGAAAACCTGTCTGTAAGATCCCATAAACAAACTCTTGTGACATGCCTTTATGATGCTGCCCCAGGGAATACATTAAAAACACACAACAGACAAGCTCAGAATTGCTGGAACAGCTCGAGATAACCCTTGCCCTTGCTGGTGTGACTGCTCCTACAGTTACCCACCCTCTCCCCACTCCTGCACTGCTCTGCATCTCTGTGGATCTGTGCTGACAGCCTAAAGGCCAGGACAAGGGATTACCACCACAGAAAAATTGCATTTCCCCTTACAAACACAACTCTCTCAACACAGTAGAGGTCACCTGGCAAGCAAAAGGAGAGTTCAATGGTCATTGTACAAAATGATATCCATACAATTGGGAGCAGGAACCTTCTGTACTTGACAGCCAGTTCCTGCATCAGTAAAAAATAGCTGGAAAACGGAAGCCCGTAACAGAGCAGTAAATGTCATCACAGCAGTTTCTACAGGTGCTTCCCTGCTCTGCATGAACAAGATATGGACAGTGCCTTTGCCTTGGGGATTTATACGGTGTATTACACCAAAATGCACTGCAGCATACAGCCCAGGAACTCAGCAGAACTTCTTTACTCTCCTGTGCTTTCTCAAGCCAATTTAAATGAACCTTTAGTGCCTCAGCATTCAGCTGCTAAAGCTGAGGTACACCAATGCACTTACAAGAAAAGAGCAACTCACTGCCCATGGCAGCAGAGCCATGCGAGTTCCTTGTGTTCAGAGCTTCAGTAGGAAAAAAGATGACATCAGAAATGAGAGTTCCTCCCTTTTCAGGTTCTATTATGGCATGTAAAATAGAAGGGTGAGACTATGTCACTCTTTCAAAAAGACTTCAACCTTTAAAAAAGCAACATTTTAGGTTTTCTTTGCTCTTACCTAAGCACCAGTTCAGTGGCACAGCTGTTGGTTGTGCAGAGAATCCTGCCAGGGACAGGCTCCTGATACACATGTTAAACCTTGGCCTGCCTTGGCTTTTTGGGTGGGATGATAAAACATTGCTTAAACCAGAGGTGGGCACTGGCTGTTCCTAGATCTTCCAGCCTCGCTGCTCCAGCTGGAGCAGCACGGCTCAGTCAGCTGCTGCAGGAAAACCGTACAGAGCCAGTCCCGCCAGCAGAACCTGCGCTGGGGTCTCTGCTGGGCAGTGGGGAACACACCATTTGGAGACATTCCAGCAGCAGCCTCTTGATCAGTGACTGAAACACCCAACGATACATTCTGGAGACCATCAAGAGAAACCTGCTTCCTAAGTTTTGGAGAAGCCCAAAGCCATCCTTCCCAGCTGCCCAAGCCCCGGGCAGCTGCTACCAGTGTTCCAAGGGCCCCCGGCTCTCTCTGGCTAGGCTCCCCACCTCAATCTCACATCACCTTCCTCAAGGGTTAATTTTTCAACAAACTAAGGTTATCATCATATTCTTCTAATACAAAATGAAGAAATGCCTTAAAATACCACAGTTTTTCACAGATCAGAAAATCTCATCACTGGGCATAGAAGGACAGAGCACTGAGGATGAGAGAGCTCATAAAATACTTATGAGGAAAAATGTTATCAGGAAAATGCTGTCTTCACTGTCAGAAACCTCAACAACATATTGTGAGATTTAAATGTTCCCCTGCAATGAGTGCATAAACCCAATTTAATTTCACTTTACTCTTCCTCATTTCCTCCACATTTACATTCCAGGGCATATAAAATTCAAGGAAGTTTGTTCGCACATGTCTAAATACTTAACAGTTAAAGCATTTATAGTTAACTGAAAATATCTGCACAGAATGAAAAAAAAGTATTAGACCAGGCAGTTAAGCAGCCAGAACAAATGGAAAACCAGAGCAGGGATGAGCACTTACAAAGAGGTCACACTGCCCATGAATACATGAAATTACCAAGGAACAATATATTGCTTCTCATTTGGAGCTAATTCAGTCTCCTCGAAAAGGGTCAAACACAGCCTATGCCTTCTGAATGGTAATACTTCCAGAGTCAACTGAGCTCTAATGGCTTGTATCAAAGCTCAGTTTGGCCCAGCATCTCCAGCAGCAGGGGTGAGTCACATTAATATCATGAACATTGTAAAATCTTACTCAAGATCTTGCAACAAACAACATTATTTTATAGTAAATTGGATTCCACATATTGATATAACTTGCAGTCTAATGGAGACTATTTTTCTTTGAAAAAGATTAAAAGTAAATGTTGGAAAATCCCCAAAACTATCAAGGGGCAATTCTGCACTCACCTGTTGAAATAACAAGTAACCACTGCCCCAGCAATGACCATTTGCTGACAGGCAAGAATGAATTCACTAGTCCAGATAAGGCCAACGAAATGATACCATGCCATGTAGCAAATTCCAGACAGAGCTCTGTATTCTACTTGTCCTCCTGAAGTGGATTGTGCAGTACCTGAAGTTGGGATTACACCGTTGTATTATTATAACACGCCACACAAGGGGGGAAGGGGAAGTGGGGATAGGGACAAAGGAGTACATGGAAGTGCTCCCATGTACATTCTCTTAACTTCTCTTCAGTGACGTTACAAAAAAAAAAATTGAGAAGCTATTTAGTTCTGTCCATTCTAACAGTGGTAGAGAACAAATTGAATTTTGAAAAATAAAATCTCACAAGAAGTAAAATATTGTGTTTAAACTGAAATTGAGACACAGCTCCCAATAAAGGAAAGAGGAAAGCTACTATTAATAAAGATTTCTGAGAAGACATTACTCAAGACTTGAGTAATCAAATAGCTCAGAAGTAAATGAAATCTTAATTTTTGTTATTTGGATTTGAAATAAAGTCACAGTTATGAAATGCTTTAGGGGTTTTTTTTGTAAGAAGCAGAAGAGAAAGACTGCAGAAAAATATTAAGGATCCATAACATACTGTTGCAACAAAACAAAACAAATATTTTAATTGCTATTACTAATCAGAACCATTGCTATTAGTTTTCTGCTCTCTATACTTTGCAATCTGTGCAAAATGCAGGCACATAAATGTAGGCTCTCTGGGGGGAAAAAAAAACAGACATCCATATGGTAGTGTATGCTCCGATGTTACTACTGTATCCAGGAACATGGACAAATTAACTTATTCAAGCTAAAATACGCCTTCCACTTCTATTACTAACAAAGAATTTATTCCGTATTCATAGATGGCTTTTCACAAAAGGGTGGGGGGGGCAACTCAGATTCCCAACAATCAGACTTTTCTCTATGCAATCCTATTTATGGCACTTTGAAGGCTAGTCAGGGGATAACGGCATTAGGATCATTTGGTTGTAGTAAAAGGTCTCTAGATTCCTAACATGTTGGGTTTTTTTTTTTTTCTCTTTTACCAAGCCTTAAGTCTATTAACCTTAAAGAGAAATATGTTCACCAAATAAACAATCTCTGGAGGTGAGTAGTTTCTTATTCCAACTCCATGAAAGAAATAACAAAGTGAGACAGAATTGGCCATTACTGCTAGAACAGCAATATAAGTTAAGTTTTAATACTTCATGTATTCATTTGGTGGACTTGGCAGTGTTAGGTTTACAGCTGGACTTGATGCTCTTAAAGGTTTTTTCCAACCTCAATGATTCTATGACACTGTGTTCTCCTACAGGACAAAACACCACCTTCAAATTCAAAACTACCACATATACAAAGCTATCTAGGAAATGGCTCCTTTTGGACCTGTTTTTTTATAGCCACAGACTTCTTACTCAAGAATAAATAAAAGTAGGAACAGTAAAGATCTGTTTCAGCAATACCATCAGGTTTGGACAAGCTTTTTTTAACTTTTCGGAATGAAGATCTATCTGTCTGTAAATTAACAAAAATAATCATGTACCCCATAGTAACACTGCAAGATTATTTTAAAGTGCTTTGAAGGATAAAAAAATGCTACATGGGTGCAGAAGATATTTTCTCTTCCGAGAGGTTAACAACATTGGCAGAACTGGCAAGCTCTCTCCAGTCCTGTACAGTTGGTCATCCACAGAAATACTGTTGTGCTTCCAATAAATTCAAATGTATTTTAAGTCTGTGAAGTGAAAGATATTTGATGGTTTGAAAAAACTACTACTCAGATCTCTTCTCACAAACTCTCCACCTTTCCTCCCCATCCTGCGCCTCCCTGGTTTTAAGTTTGCAAAAGTGGAAATTTTTTAAGAGGAGTTTTTGAGGATATAATAATTTATTTCAGTCATTAAAACATGTGAGGCACTATATAATTCTGATTTCAAGAGCTTTTTCATTTCCCATATTTCTTCCAGAGGCTCTAGACTGCCTTTTCCTTCGGCACACACAACTAGCCAAATATGCTCATTATCCCCAGCCTATAGCCCTTATTGAGGGAACTTAAGCAAACAATATGTCCATGAGATATAAGGTGCCCTATCTCTCCGTTTTCATGCAAAGACATTATGCCATTTGGTAACAGAATTAATCACGTTTTCCACCCTACAATGCACCTGAACATTTCCAAATTAGGTCTTTTCGGGCTTTTTTCTGTAGTGTTGGCAATGTACACATGGCAATTCTGTTTGTTTTTTAGCAGCCTATTGAAATAACCACCTGCAGTAACAACAGCAATGGCCTTGTCTTTTCGGGACAACCTTATACTTGTACATGTGCACAGTGCTGTGCTCAGCTGCACAGAAATCAGGCAGAGCCACCTGTGAGTTCACCTTTGATCCCTCTGCTGGTCAGGTATGGTAAACTATTTTTGTTACTTCACAAAGATCTGTTTACCAATGTAAACATCTATGTCTGATTCCCTGTCTCCTGGGCGTACCACATATGCATGATTTAGTCAACAGAACTACATGCAATGCTATTTTTATAGATCAGTAGCTCAGATAAATTCTAAAGCTATCCTAGATAACCTGTCGAGAAAACTATATGCCATTTTCCTCATCACTGTACTATGATCTATCTGTTCATACAAACTCAACTTTTTCAACAGAGCCTTGAAATACAGTTTAATCTGCCAACGGAATATTTTTCTCCAACTACACAATCATGCATCTTTCCAGTGTGCCATATACTCTTAGTGATAACATTAACAAGCCAGTAAAGAACTGAAGTCCCTACAGCTGAATCACCAAACCTGGAAGCCTTTGATCAGTACAAGTGTTGATCTGCTGCCAATACTTCAAAAGAGGTGATGTTAACAATGCAAACAGGCACAAGTGTTTGCAGCAGATCCTGGGGGAGTTTCTCGGTGGAACTCGAAGCCCGGTGCTGCTCTGGCAGCCGGCACGGCAGTGCCATGAGGCACCAGCCAGCGGCGGGTGCATGCAGCACCTCCAGCTGCATTTTGGGACTTCCAGACTTAGGTCAGATGTCCTTACTCGGCAGCTGTTGCTGCAAGGTTTTGCTGATGCCTGCAGCAATAGGCTGTTGCAAGAGACAAAAATTCCTGGGAAGTCTAGTCCAGCAATTTCCTTATCACAAACAAAGAGCCACTGACAAGAAAATACTGAGAGCCTGTTTATCAGTTCCTGTTAACAGGAAAATATGTTGTGCACCTCCCACTGCTAAGTGAGGAAAGGTTCTGAAAATCATACACTGAATCTTAGTGCTTCTTGCAATAGAATTTATTGTGTTATCTTATTTAGTGTTTTTTCATGTAAAGGTATTTACAGCTAAGCTACCTGACTGTAATTGGAATGTCAAGGTCCCTGCAGGAAATATATTTTTATTGCTCATTTTGCTGCTGTACAGCTTTATGGGGCAGTTCTGCTGCTCACTTGCCTGTAGGATGCACCTTCATGACACAAAAATATCACACCGCCTTCTTGTCCTCCATGCACAGTATTTACACCATGTATTTACATACGCTGCAAAGTTGAAAGACATGCTCTTCTGTGCCACATGGCCACTGCAGTTCTGCAGTGAAATACCCACAAATTAGCAAACAATAAAACTCAATAACCCTAAGACATATCAGCTTTTCCAAAGAACAGCTGAATTCCATTCCTAGCCAGCTAATGGTTCTAACTGGTGCCATGGCTTGTGCTGCCTAAAGTCTCATGAAGTCTTGGCATTTCTCCTAGTTTTCTAGGTCTGGAATTCACTCTGTCTCTGCTGCTCTTCCAGATTCTGAATTACCAAGGTACTTAGGCAGGTGCCTACCTTAAAATGCAGACGTACTCCCACTGATTTTAATAGGATTATCCATGTGTTTCAAATTAGTCATGTGCATAAGTACCTTTCAAGTGCAGGCTATAGCTTTCTATAACTCCCAAGAAGTCAGTGTTTTTTCTCACAGTAACACTAACTTTTGGAGGAGATGTAAATAAGGTGTCTGCATGGTCGCATAATGATCAGGTGCACCACAGCTGAAGCGGGGATCAAGTGCTCCAGAACTGTTAAGATGCAGAGACACCATAAATATTATATAACTAGTGCAGATTCAAGGAAAATGTTAAAAGCAGGTGCAGCACAGCAGTAGGCCAATTTCATTTACCCATCTCTCTATATTAGACAAAAGACTAGTGTCTTTGTAAACATTTCATTTTTTCGGCTTTCTTGGTATATTTGCATTTAAAATATAGTCTGTACAGCCCCAGAAAATATATTTGTGAGAAGAAAATGTTGACATGTCAAACTCAAGAAAATCACTACTTGTATTTTACAAGCTGAATTCTGGGTAGGCAACTATTTGTCAATGAAGAAAACAAATTGCTCTGTAAGAGAAAGCATATCTTTGGAGATCTTCAGAGAAGTACTCTCAAGTGGTGCAAAAAAGTTCCCAAAACTTAAAATAAACATCTTCCACTTACAGGACAATATATTAACCATACAGTACTGTATGCATTTATCATTACAGGATGTGTGAGTATGTCATCCTAGAACAGCAGAATAACCCCTAACTTATCTTATGGTGAGCTGTTTTAACAGCCAGCAGTTCAGAGGACTCATATTTGGGTTGAAAATTTGAAATACTATCTAACAGAATATTCTCAATACTAAATCTCGTTTACTGTTCATGGTCCAAGTTTTGTATTACAAAACAAATCTGAGGTGGAGTAAGGGACTGAAATGCAAACAGCTATGCTGCTGACAGCGAGCTCCTGTCTCCCGTACAGCTCTGCTCAGCCCGGATCAAACAGCCCATCCGTGCCTTCCCCGGGCTGCCGGGCGGCTGGAGCGGCCTTTGTTCCCGTGCTTCTCCGGGAGGTCCCCGCCCCGCGCCCTGAGCCGCCGGCCGCCCTGAGCCGCTTCCCGCGGGCTGCGGCGGCCCCTGGCGGGCGTGGGGACAGCGACAAACGGCGGGGGGCTCCGTGACAGCAGCACGGCCGGGGAGAGACGGCACCGAGCTCACACAGACACACAGGCCAACACCGAGTGGCGTTTTGCCACCCGCATTCATGCCGCGGTATTAACTGAGAAGCGGTTTGGGTTATTTAACAAATGCACACTTGCTCTTCTAAACATTAACATGCTTCTAACAGGAAGATCTTATAAGGAATGACGTCTACATTAAAAATATCCTGCTAGAATACCTATGTTTTACTAGGTTGATCATATAAGCAATATATTGGCAGCTAAGTGCCTGAAAATGACCTTCCCTTATGCTAAATCTGAGAAAAGTAAATTCTTTCAAAACTGAAACTTTATCCTCACTCTGCTGTGCAGCAAGCTTATGCTGCCCTCTGTACTGTATTGTTTGCATCACTTGCTGAAAACAACAGCATTCCTATCAAGCTAGGGAGAAGACAAAACATAAAATGCCTTTGAGTCAGGAGTTGTGTGCTGCACTATGAATGTAACAGCAGATCATAAACTGTTTGAATCCTACTCTCCAAGAAGGCAGAGAAAAAAGAAAAAAAGTTGAATGAAAATGCCTAGCAGGAAACAGAGAAAGTAACCAGTGAAGGGAAATGGCACAACGTGGAAAAAGCATAAAAAGCTTCTTAAAAGCAGTTTCCACTGGGTTTTACTCCCGTGTGAATATATGTGGAACTTGCTTTTGGATATAATGTGCAAGTCACTGTTTTCCTGCAAAGTCTGTAAAAGCATCCAGAAAATACCCAAATGGTTTCCCATCCTGCTCTTCCAGCTTTTTCTATCATGAGCTAAAATATTTCTGCTTTTCTAATTACTGCTGCATTTCCAAAAGCTCGTGAATACACCAGACTCAGCTGGCATATTCTAAACTTAGATATAACAAGGGCAAGATTTATGTCCTTATGTGTGCATATTAAGTGAGCTTGATTTAACATCAAGGATGTAATATTTCCTCTCATAGTTCTTGTTAATTATATATTTAGAGTATCTCTGTGTTATAATTAATTTTATTGTCCTGTTACTAGATTTACTACAGTTAATGCTTATCTTAAATTGTATCTGATCCAAGCAGGTGCATGAAATGAACAGTTGGTTGATAGCTCAGGAGCTGTTCCTTTCTAGAAAGCCTGGTCTGAAGCAGTGATAAGGTATCCCACAAGGCCAGAATTCAGAATTACTGCTGCCTGTCTGATCTGTACATAAATGGTATAAAGACTTTGCAGAAAAGCTAACAACACAGAGCTGTGTCCAGCACACAATGCTGCTTCTGTATTGGGAAAATCTAACTCAAAGCAGTGTAGAGAGGGAATATCCGTGACATCTAAAGCAAAGGGCATCGGCTTGACTATTTAGTGAGGGGGAGCAATTCACAGAGAGACTGCAGGTCAGACATTTGGCCATGCTACATCTGACCCTTTTGCAGGAGAAGAACACTGTCAGCTGCTTCAAGCAGCCAGTCCTGACGGACATGAGCTACTCAAGGCAGCAGAAACAGAGACTTGCAAATCTGCATGACTCTCCAATGAAAGCTGGAGGGAAACAGATCCCAGTCTAGCCTAAACAATGAGTGGGATTTGCAATGCCAGCCTGGGCTTGGACAGCTTCTCATGTTACAAATGAATCGGGTCTTGTAGAGAGCCAGAATCAACTGAGATGGAAGCAGTTGTGATGGAAGAGGAGTGAGGTACCTGATCGATGGAGGTAGGGAATACAGCCAGCTTTGCCAAATGGGCTGAGCTATGTATGGAAAGGCTGTAGGCTGCTTTCCGGGCCCAGCAGGAATCTGTAGGCCTGTACTGAGGACTCACTGCAGCCACGGTTTCAAGTGGTGGTGGAAACACAAAGTAAAACGGTAACACACAAACATTTGAAGAATTAGGCTGCATTTGGTTTTCCACACAGAAATCACTGCCAAGTTTCAGAAAAGAGAAAACCCATAAACAATGGTCTCTGTCCACATCAATTCTACATCAGCTTTGATCCAAAGGATAGCAACTGGCTCCTAACAGTGGCCATAGAAATTTAAAATGACAAAATACCAGCCCCCAAATCATAATGCTTTTCATGGGCAGGGGCTGATGTCTACATGAGGAGTTATCCCCAGAGTTACACAGGGTTTAGCTTCACTTCTTTGGATGATGTTCAAAGAAGGACAACCTCTCTTTCACTTGGATGGCATGGTGTCGGGTCAAGGGACAGCATCCAAACTACCCTGGTTCAATCAGTGACACATCTTACAGGGCTATATCCCTCAGTAATATCATTTCCATACTAAAAATCTGTTCTATGAGATCTGTCATAATGCTTGACTTTCCACAGACTACCTCCTCTACAACTCCATGAACCACTGGACTAATCCAAATACTGTTGCACTGGTCCAAATGATAACAATTGCTATGGAACTACTGCTCTGAGAGACCTTCTGCCTCTGTGACAATGTAATGCTGTTTATAGTCAGAGGAGACGAACATCCTCATTTTGTAACAATTGCTAAAAGCTGTCTCCTCTTTCCTGTTACTTTCTTCATTTAAGTACACCAAACATACATTGTACCTACCACAATCTATTAACAAATAAATGAGAAAGAATAAAACTCAAGTCCACATATGGAAGCAAAAGGGTAATGTAGAAGACTCCAAAAAGTGGGAAATAAAAGAAAAGGAACAAGTAACTCAGCTGTGTAACAACGCTAGCCCATATTTTGTACACCAACACCAAGAGGTCCCACATTTAAGAAGAGAACTTAGGAAATGGATAGCACTCAGTCAAAAACATGAAAAGCATATACTTACCTGCAGTTCCTAAGCTGAGTAGTATAGCAACCCAAAATACCCAGAACACAATGAGAATCAGAAAGGTCCAGAGTGGTTGCAACAGGAGGAAAGGGATCCTGCCAATGATTTTACCAACAAATCGAAAGAGCTGTACAGCAAATGGAAGCCTCTTTCTTAGTACAAATACAAGGGAGAGCAGAACAACCTGTTACAGGAAATAAAAAGACAAATTGTTGCGGGTTTTACCTCAAGAAAACTATCAGAGTTGTCAAATGTGGGATCAGAGGATACAGATTTCACAAAGACATGACAGCAAAGCAATTTATCCAATATTACTACACATTGGGAAATCCTCCTGAGACACTGCCTATGTTCTCAAAGAACCTCTGGATTAGAATCTGGTTTTCTGCAATAATTGCTGCTGATTTTTTAAACAAAATAGGTTTCATAAAACTTTAGTTCATCTAATGAAAACAGTCTGTTTTGCTTTACAGCAAACATAAATGTACATTACATACTACACATTGCTTTCACATACCCTGCATGTCATGAACTTTTAAACTTTCTTTCTACTCAGGTCAGCTTGCCATTGTTCACTTTCACAATGGTAGGAGAACCAGTTCTTTTCTGCAGTCCACAACCAAACTAGTTTGAGAGCTATGCATGTATGGAAGCAAAGCAGACATAAAATGAAAACTTATTTAAATAAATTATTGTCTTCCCAAAGTAAAAAAAACCAACCAGCCAATAACAAAACTCCAAGTCAAAACCCCCACAATATCCCCAGTTCTTTGTATGTGACAAGGAACTATGAGCAGCAATTAAAAGGAGATTGGAATTTATAAAACCGTAAATACAACCAGCAGCAGTTGCTTCACTAGTTCTCTTGCCTGCTCTAGAAAGAAGCCACCAGCTCTGAAGAGAAGCGTAACCTGCATCAGTGGATGTTCCCACAGTTCTGGAATCAACAGTCAGTTGTACTGGAGCACACATACATTCAAAGAAACTTTTTCTTACCTCTTTACTACCAGCAGATGTAAAAAGATCGTAACTTACAGAGGATATTAAAAAAATCTGATTTGTGACACATTTATATTTGTCATTGTAAACTGTCAGACTGTTCATATCTGGCAAATTCCATATGGATCTTACTCATCTCTAAGAAAACAGGACAATCACTTTGACAAATGTCTCATGAAGTACAAGTTGACTGTACCCTCAAATTGAGCAATGGCTCCTTTAACATCGCAGCATCAGAGTGAAAAAATCACTTATGAAGTTGCAAACTGCACTCAGATTTTCTGTTGTAAAACAAGGTCAGTGAGAGAAAAACAGAACACTGTTGCCTGTGTTTCACTGCCGCTTTCATTGTCTAAAAGAGCTGCCACCCCTTTCTCCTACTGACGGGGTGGAATGAATACACAGATCTCATGTTCATACTCATACTCAGCCAGTGCCTCTGTTTATAATAATTAATATAATATATCATATGATACTATATAATTATATAATATGTAATAATATATATTATAATATAAAATTATATAATAATCTTTCATTCAACATGATTCTCCAGTGAGCTGATGCAGAACCAAATGGGGATAGAATATAATTCTTTCATTTTTACACCCGCAACACTAACACTGTCTGTACAGGTTTGAAGTGTGGCAAGGCTGACAAACAAGTTTCACAATGAATATATAAATTTATTTTTGTAGTTTTGATAAGGGCCTAAAAATCTTGTTGGAATTAGATCTTCAGGGATCTTTAAGGTCCCTTCCAACCCAAACCATTCTATGGTTTTATGATTATATTTAAATGCATGTAAGAAGATCTTAGAATTTATTCTCATTTTTCAATTTGAAAATAATTATGAATTATTTTTACTGTTGCAGAACCACTGCAGTTCAAGTTTTCAAGTTACACCCTTTGCCATTGCTTAGGGCAAGATGCTACTTACCGTAACTATAGTTGAGACGATGGCATATCCAAGTAGGAACTTTACATTTTCCTTTTCTGTTTCCAGTTCAGTGCTGGGATCGTTCCTGTAGTCATAATAAAGCCACCAGAGAATACCTGAGACAACTGAGCAGACAGGAGCAGCATGAGGGCAGGCAGTGCACGCTGGTGCTGGCAGGCTGATGCCTGCCTGGCCTCCCTCCCAGTCTCCGGCCCTCCCCCCTAACCCACACTCGGCTCAGGAATGCCATCGATTAGCAAAGCGAGGCACAGTGTCACTGATCACAGAGAAACTTCCATAGTGGCCTGTCAGTCTGAGGTGAAACTGCAGCAGAGCGTTTGGATTTCTTGCAGTTAGTCTAAGGCTCAGGCATGTAATTTCATTGTGGAGATAGAAAGCTAAATTTCATGGAATGACAAGCTTTAGCCAGACACATTCCTATGGTTTCCCCTCTCTAAAGCAGGCAGTACAAGAGTTCACTAAGCATTCTTTGAAACAGTAGCATTTTCATAACTGTATTCATCTGCCAAAAGAAATGTTGTTTCTAGGCATCTATAAAAACAATAAACAGCACCATCATCCCAACACTCAGCAGCTGGAACAGCACAGCCAGACCTTGGCACCAAAAGGCACGCAGGCCCCAGCTTGGAAATGACTGTGGTAAGCTGAAGGTTACTGAGGATGGCCATGAAAAAAAGGGTAGCTATTTGTTCAGCTGCTAATCCTTCAGTTCAGTGAAACAGTAAATATACTTACACAACAAACCGAACACAACCAGTGCAATCAAAGTATGGATGAGGAGGGTCTGAATGAACCTGAAGGCTAAAACCAGTATCAAAGAGAAGGCTGGAAAATATATAAAGTAAGTTTTAAGTTTGAGTGTTACAACCCATTTAATTTAACCCCTTTTTATTTTAAATATAAATGTAAGGTTCTTGTAGAATTTTGGCTTTTGTTTTTAAACACTAGTCTCAAAAGCAACAGCATTTAGTAAAACTGGCAACCTTTATAACATTTAAAGCACACAGCTATCCGTAACTTAAATAATAAGGAACTTATAGCTGATATATTTCCCAATTTCATGGGAATTACTAGCATTTTAATAACATTTAATGTAAGGTTTAATTTCAAGTGTTCATGCTGATGTAATATTTTTCATCAACAATTTCTTACAGTCCCCCAAAATGAGGTATATAACCATGACATGGAACACAGAAGTTGATGATACAGATATCTGCATTTTACCAGTCTATTAAATGCTTCCTGAGAAAACCTAATCACTCTTCCTTAAAATTAACTCTGCCCAGAAAATATGAAAAAAAAATCCACTTTTGAATTAAACATATAGATTTATAAGAAACATTTAAACCTTTTAATTTAATATAATTTTCAATTTTTACTTACAACCTTACCTAGTGCAAGGATACTCAGTCCTATCACAGTATCTCTTCCTGCCAATATTCCACTCAGAATTCGATGAAAAATATCCATTTCATTAACCATACTTATTAAGACAGATGCATGCTTGGAATAGCATTCAGGATTTTGTGGAACACATCGATTAAATAATGGAAAGGATTTACTGAAAGGTTAAAAACAAAAGCAGTAAAAAATATTAATTACTGGACAAACAGTTTTAAATCCCACCATTCTCCACAGAGAGAATTCTGTTAAGAAAGGTAGTTTTATGTATCATTTGTAAAATAAACTCCTAACGATGTCATGACTGTATCACTACAGCAGAACAGATCCATTCAAGATCAGCCTGGGGAAAAAAATTAACAACTACCTCATTAACTACTATCACCATCAGCACATAGCTCCTATTCCCATTCTAGCCTGGCTCCACCTGCTTTGCTCCCATATGTTTATGTAAAAACAAAGTTCATGCTAACATACCTGGAACCTGTACTAATGTAGATAATTCTAGATCACAAACACTTTGCTTTATTTTTATGATATGTAAGCATTCTAGAAGCCACACCAAAACAATGTTTGCAAGGTACAACTAATGGAACCAAATATTTATACAAAATTATCTGGCACTCCCAGCCAAGCTTCTTGCATGTATTTATTATCCCACTTTGGCAGTGCTGCACTACAACATTCAAGAGCATATTCATACCTGAAAAGGAGAGGTTTTGTCACCAACAGTTAAAAATTCCTGTAACTAGCTTTGCTTCTACTATGAAATATTGCTGTGCAAGATTAATAACTTTGCTGATTTCCTTGACAAACAAAAAAAAGCCTAGAAAGTTGAAGAAATAAGTGAAACATGACATATCTTCCCATCAATTTACATGCTGTCCTTTGATCCACTGTACATAATGTTTGTATGGCATCTCCTACTCTCTTCTCTTCAGTGTTCCTTGATTTTCTCCTGTTCAGAGCAGATGACTCAGTTCAGTAAACACAGAGATTCCAATTCTCTGCTATATTTTCATGACACAGTGGAACTTAAAATCATGGGTTTAAGAATTTTGACTCACAACTGCCAGATTATAAAGACAGCAATATCCACAGATCTGTGCTTCAAGCCAGCTGACCATAAAATTATTCTGATGGAAATTTCTGGCTTCAGGATAAGAAGCAAGGCCATCACATCCTTGGCACTGAGGGAAAGAGCAAAAGTCTCTGCAGGAGGTAAGTTGTTCCTCATATGGAGTGCTTTTTTCCTAATTTGGAGAGGGAAAACTCTCTAAAGGGTAGAGGAATGGCGGGAATGCCGTCCTTGTTTATTCAGTGGGACAGGACACTGGCATGTTCACAGGCACATAAAAGAACTTGTAAGGATACACGGACAAAAATAAATAAACAAAGCAAAACCAACCTGACTGTGAAGCATCCAGAAAAATAAAAAATGTGAGGAAGTAACAATCCATAAGATGTTTGGACTCAAGGATGTTATAAAGTACCCAGTAATTCTTACCTTGGTGGAACCGGGAGTGCAGGACACAGCTGAGCTGCCTTTGGATTTACTGTGTAACTGGAAACATTCAGGTTGTAAACACAAAGAAAAGAACCTAAAAAAGGAAAAAAAAAACTTTAGATTAGTAAAAATTTGAGAGAAAAACTCATCAACAACTAAGTTTTATTTGCACTTCTGGTTTGATCCCCTAGCAGGCCGTTCTCATTCCTGATATTCCAGTGGGAATGTAAATAAAAAATTAGGTAGTTGGGTAAATCTAAAGCAACCTCTGCAAAATCGTTTGCCTTCTAGACGTAACTACATTTACCACTTATGTTCCTGGAGGACAGGTACACTGTTCGCTCCACAGTGCTGTACTTGGCTATTAATCCTTGCTTATTAGGGTAAGAGAAAAACCTAAAATGATGGAAGCTACAATAGAACTAGGCCCTCATGAGTTAGAATAGAGTATATATGTACCCAGAAACCTAACCTAACCTAACTAAGTGCTGGGATCTGGGTGAAATATTACCAGGTACTCTACTAATAATACTCTGCTCCATTATACAGCACTTCTGCGAAAGAAAGGCTGGATACACTCCAGCCATTCAAAATGCAAGACTTCTCCCTGCCTTGACATAAACACACAAGCAGTTTTAGCTGGAATTTGATGCAATTATGTTCAGTTAGACTGAAAATATTTATATAATATCATAGGTGTTTACAGCTTTCTGTACACACCAAATGACATCAAACTAACCCAAAATTAAATTAAAACAAATATTGTCAATTTAAATAGCAACCCCTGCCAAATAAAACATCAAAACAAAGAAAGAATGGGATACTGACCTCCAGCAAAAACATCCATATGGTCTGAAGTTTATACATACCCCATGAAATGAGGCTTAGGTTACAGATTATTTTGTTTATATGTTGGATATGAATAAACTGAAGCCTCTTTCACACAACAGCTACTTCTGACAGCATTTTCATCTTGAACACTAGAATCAAATCATATTTCTAGGTGTGTCCTGGTTTTGCTGGTGAGTGAGTGGCTAGGTGGTACTTAGTTGCCAACTGGGGTTAAACTACTACAAAATGGAAAAGCAAACATTGGGATCTGATGTCTAGAGGGATAAAAACACTTGTGTCGTCCTGGAATTAATAATTCCACCATAGTTTAAATTAAATTTAAATGAACCAATTAGACAAGTTTCTCAAACAGCATATGAACTCTGGTCACCTACTGGCACCAACCCCCCCAGCCCAAACTTCACTAGCTCATTCTCAGCAGTCAGTTTTCTGCTAGATAATGTCAGCACTGTGCAGGAATTAATCAACAACTTTCTAATTTGCATAAGAGAGCCGTAACATTTCTAGAAACTATGGCTTTGAAATAAAGCAGAAAAAAGACATTTTATTTTCTGTTGCCATGAACTGTTCAGGAAATTAATGGTAAGATATGACTCCCTAGTATAAGAAACATAAGAAAAACAAAGTGAAAGCTGCTCAACTGTTCTACAGCTACACTAAGACACTCATATTCCCCGTGGCACACCATTATTTCTTGCAAAACTCTGGAGATCTTCCAAAGAGTTGAGTTGCTCTTGTGGACAACTTGACACACACAAGGAAAGTGAACTGATTTTGAAGCTTTGTATTTCCAGACTGCATGAATTCAGAAAGAACACATACCTAGAAAGGAAAAAAGATCCTTTTCTCAAAAAACAAGCTTTCTTGGTGTTTTAGAAGCTTAAATCCTGAACCTTCTTTCCATCTATTTAAAGTGCTACAAAGCAAATGAAACTTTTTCCAAAGGAGTCAGTGGAATGACTGGGAACTTCAACATGCAACTTCCCTAAGCATGAAGATTTGCCATACAGAATGACTGCCTGTTTGGCTGAAATCACTTTTAAGATCCTCTTTAAGAAGGCGGCTGCATAAAGCATAACAATGCAGCACATTTTCAAATTCTATCTTAACTGTTAAATTTCACTCACTCTTTTGCACTATTCCCACCTTTTCTGCCTTTCAATACAACAGTGCATAGATCCACAGATGTATATGACCGACAACTAGAAGATGTGTATTTTACTACGTTCTCAAACTTTTGATTTATTTAGACATTATATAACATACTTACTTCTTATTAGTCATGTCCAATCCAGAAAGATTTGCTCCTTCTACAGGAGTGTTCTTCCTACCACATATGTTCCCAAAGCTGTCATATCCAAGCACAAGTCTTTCTGCAGCACCAGCCACCACAGCATAGCCACTTACAAACATCTGTTAAAATATTTTTAATGTGAAAGCATGCTACAATACCTTTTCCTTCCCATTCAATAAATATTCCTTTTAAGTCATACATTTTTGTCTTGTGGTTGCAAACCCTTAAATCTAAAATTCACTCCCTGCACAAGGCCAGAACAAGTCATATGGACAAGTTTAGCCCTACTGCTTCCTTAGAGCTTTCCTTCATCTATTGTTTAAAGTATATGAATTAAGCAGAGTAAAACAGGAGAAGAAAGATAGAGGTCCTGATTAAAATAAGAAGAACGCATTAGTAAGGTGCTAAACACTGTCCCTAGTGAAGTTCATGTGTGTCACTAGGCAAGATCAGTCAAATGGTGATTTTTCATGTGCTCACTGCATCTCATTTTACAGGGTGACCTTCAAGACACAATTGGGCAATATATCTGCTGCCATAATGGGCCCTTGAAGCTGCTAGTGAATTTAATCAGAGGTATTTTAAAACACAAATTATAATTAAATTCAGGTTACCTGAAATTTCAGGAAGGAGCACTCTTTAACATGTGAAAACCTGGAGAAAGCCACACTGTGCATTTAGGTGACACCACCTGGACCTTTTAGTCGTTCTGCTGCCAGATCAAAGTTCCAGGAGATCATGCCCCTGTAAACCCCAGAGGCAGCTAAGTACCTCTGCTGGTCAAGTAGCAGCAATCCTTAGTCAAAATAAAACACCTTGTCTAGGAATGCAGCTTAAACCTTCCTGTACCTCACACGGGGTAAAAAAACAATCCTTGGAAAGAACCTCTGCAAGTGCCAAGAAGCAGCAATTCTGTGAAACTGGTGAAGTCCTGAGTACTACTTTACCCAAAGTCTTATTTCCACAGCACTCCAGCTACTGAAGAACCCAGTGATCCAATCTTCTCTGTCCCATGGGGTGCAACCACATTTCACACACACCAAGGACAATCACTGAGCTCTGTGGCTACGTGCCAGCTGCTGGCAGCAGCAAGACTTCTCAGTCCCACATTAACCACTACTACTTTGAATGGCTGCATGTTGGCTGTGCTCGAGACAGATTGCACATATCAGATCCAGCACAACTGCTTTCCTACTTAAACTTTAGAGCCTTTGTTTGTTTTTCTGCTTTTAATACTTGTGACTAAAGATTGGATCTGGGCAAAAACATGTCTCTTGCACAAACATGTACATATGTGCTTCTTTAGTCCTCAGGGCAGTCTCATTTTTGCTTATAGTAGACTCTTATTTTGCAGTCTTAACTAGAGTTCAGTAATTCTTAAAATTATGATGGCACGTTAGTGCTGTACCAAATGGACATCTTTGTAGAGACTGCACAATTCAAACTGACATACTACTTTTGGATGCAGTTTGTTACAACAACAAAATATTTCCAGATCCAGTTTGTTTACGGAACAAGTATTTGTTAACAATTAAAATGTTCTCAGAAGGAAAACAAGAAGTGAGCTGGCACGGTAACTCAACTGAAACAGGCCTCCAGAAAAATTCTGGTGTTCCTTCTAAAGATGGGCATTACAGGTCCACTGTGTAGGTGTGGGTTTGGGTTTTTTTAAGTACAGAATGCTGGATACAAGCCATAAATACTGGTAAGTAACAGAGTAATAGCTGCAGGGGTGTATCTACACATGGTCGTGATACCCATTTCCACAGAGCTATTCATGTGATTTCAATTTTTTCACTATGTGAACAAATTAGTGTCATTACATTTTCTTAAATATTTTAAAAATAAGATCAAACACAAGAAAATAAATACATGTATGCAATAAGCTATTTCACAGAAACAGAGCAATAAAAACAATGAGAGAAACCAAACAAAAATCCTAAATCCTTATACCATTTGACAGGTTTCATTTGTGGCATTCCCTACACTGATCAAAGCACTAAGCATTAGACAGCAGGTAAAAAACCCTCTTTTGCTCACAAAGTTCACCATCCATTTATGTAGTATTCAAAAATGTAGGTAATATTCTGCATTAGCTTCCATTAAAAAAAAAAAGTTACTATGCATAGAATTAAAAAGTGTATTTACTAGGATCTTGAGTAGACTCAGACATAACATAAAAAACCCCATTCACACTTCAGAAAGACAAAGCGTGTTTCCAAAACTTGCGTGCTGTTCTAAGCACAGGACAGAGAGTGACTTGATGTGGTATCAGATGGACACATGTTGCAAGATAACAAGGCTACAATGACTACGTAGAATAAAGAGCCCAGTCAGTGCCTGGACCGATTTACAAAAAAAAGTGAATCCTAAACAACCCAGCCCTACGTATACATGGTATCTAAAGCATATGGGCAGAATTTAGAAATGTGGCAGACACCACAATAAAGCACTGTACCACCACAAAGGTAAGATCTGTCCCTGAGCAATCCTGGGACCTGTGCCCGTGACAATTTCCGTTTAGATTTAGTGTAACATTATGCAGAACCCC
The DNA here is from genome assembly GCA_013400735.1 of Pomatostomus ruficeps. Taxonomy (NCBI): domain Eukaryota; kingdom Metazoa; phylum Chordata; class Aves; order Passeriformes; family Timaliidae; genus Pomatostomus; species Pomatostomus ruficeps. The sequence continues at coordinate 29,518 of VYZT01062774.1, read as the reverse complement.
ATTAACTTTGGATCCGATTTTTCCTTCCAGGAAAAAAACCAACCAACCAAACGTGCTTACCAAGCCAGCCCAGAAAAGACAGAAGAGGAGCAGCCAGAGAGTGTCTGTGCACTTTCTGTAAATGGCTGGTCTCCATTCCTGTAGTTCAGAAACACTGTCTCCAGAGTCCTAAACAGAAAAAAAGTTCAAGAAAACAGAACAAACTTCCTGTGAAATTAATTCAAGTTCCGAAGGGCGGAGATTTCAGCAGGCGCGTAACTTCGCACTCTCAGCGCCGAACACCTGGCGTGTCTGTGCCGCGGCGAGGTGCGCTGTCCCCGCACGCCCCGCGCTGTCTGCCCGCCCCCACCGCTGTCCCGGGCAGGCGCTCACCTGCCGCCGGCCCCCGCGCCGCTCCATGGCC
>VYZT01062774.1:0-29008 GCA_013400735.1 Pomatostomus ruficeps | reverse complement strand
GCTCCGCTCCCGCAGCCCGGCTCCCGAGAGAGGCGCTCCGCGCCCGCAGCCCGGCTCCCGGGAGAGTTGTCCGCTCCCGCAGCCCGGCTCCCGGGAGAGTTGCTCCGCTCCCGCAGCCCGGCTCCCGGGAGAGTTGCTCCGCTCCCGCAGCCCGGCTCCCGGGAGAGTTGCTCCGCTCCCGCAGCCCGGCTCCCGGGAGAGTTGCTCCGCTCCCGCAGCCCGGCTCCCGGAGGGGCGCTCGGACCCGCAGCTCTCGGGGGTCCCGGCGGGGCCGCCGGCAGCTCCTCCACAGCAGCAGGTTTACACAGGGCCCCCGGCCAGGGTGGGAGGTTTATACTTCACCCTTCATAGCTTATTTCTGCCAATAACCGAAGATTTATTACTGCTTGCCCACAATGGGGGCCGTTCCGTCCTGTAAAGCCCGCTGACACCCATTTGGCCATCTATGTCCATATGAATTACACATGCACAGGAATAACCTGCAATAACCGGAATAACACTGAATTAGGTCAATCCTTGTAACTCAGATGACTAAGGAATGTGGGAATTATTAGCCACTTTTAATAACATGTTTTCTTTGTGCTGTCCCTGTTGCCTTTTTATTTCTATGTTCATTAAATTCAGCTCAATAATCTAGAGAAAATTACAAATTGAAAGGATATTAAAAGTATGAGTTTGTCCTCTTCATGACAATCAGTGTAACAAATAAATGTCCTCTTTAAGAAGTAACACATCTGCAACTGCAATAAAATTGAATTAAATGGAAGCTGTTTTGCAAAACTCTTTAAGAATTGGTCAACCTTGTATAGGATACAGAGCACTAGACTAGTCTTGTCCGGAACAAACTCAACATATTCCAGTTCTCCAGAGAAAATGCAGCATGAAATCTGGCTGACAAACTAGCATAGCTGGAAGTAAATAGGTAATATCAGAAACTGGGGTTTAAACAAAAGAAATGAGTTTCTGCCTCAGAGCATTTCAGAGTCCTTCTAAGCTGACTGGAAATAACTTCATCTTTCCAAAATTTAAGTCATACAATGCTTCTGAAATTAACATTTTAACTGTTTAACAAAGCTTGGTACAATTCTGATTTAAATTTACACATCCCCTCCCAAGAAGTGGTTCTGAAGAAACACAGCAGGAAAGATTTCTAAAAACTCTATGCCTTACAAAGGATTTATTAAACCATTTAGTTTCCAGCCAGCTCATAGTTCTTGTCTTTATCAGCATTCTGTCTTTTAATGCTCATTATCCATCAATTTGTTGGAAGTTTTCATAATTTGGGTGAAAATTAGAATAAAATTGTAAAACTGAAAGGGTAGTTTTGTGCTTATAAAGCCTAAATAGAGAAAATAGCTTTTCCTTCAAAAATAAGTGGAAAAAGCCATTTTCCTTTGAAATACATATGTGAAATTTCACATGACACTTAACCTTTTTCTTATAAGAGAAGATAAATTTTTATTATATCAAGAAAAATAACCAAAATTACTAATAACTTTTAACCTAGACACAAAGAGTATTCTGAGACAGAATCATTATCTGATTAAGAAAAATCGTCTTGAAGAACAATGTCAGTGATGAAGATCTATATTAGAATCTGATGACTTGCTGTCATCACATGCTAATATATTGCTGTTGATCTGGTGCTTTTTGAATGATCCTGCTTAAGCTTTGTGTTACATTCTTATTGTGAATAAAGGAAAACAGCAAGTGGAAAAAGTATTTTTTAATAAACTCCAGAATCCAAGTAACTGAAGTTCATGTAAAAATATTGCAATCAGCAGCAGAGGCCTGCTTTTACTGAGGAGTATCAATCATAATTCTTGTATTTCTTCAGCTAGCCTAGGAGAAATTATCTTAGAAATGCTGGAAAATAACTCACGATTAGGATTTTTTTTAAAAAAATTGAAATATTTAAATTGTAATAAGGTTTGGGTTTTTTTTCTGAATTTCAAACGATCAAATAAAACATTTATTCTACTTAATAGCAGCTGAGTACTTTTATTGTATGTCACTAGGTGGGGCTCGGCTCCCAGTTTCGAGCTCCGGCTCATCGTTTGGGAAGGGTGCTCAGAGCCTCACGTCACGGTGAGCCAGAATTCACAAGTGAGGATCCTTATGCTACAGTTGAAGAAAATACCAGGAAGCAAGGCACAGATCGGATAACGGATTTAAACATCCACATCCAAAGTGTAATACCAGATACTCTTGCTTTTTATTTGTCCAATCCTGCCCAAAAGATCGATTTTGAATTTTCTGTCTTACCACTTTCACAGGATAGTATGATGAGAATCCATGTTCACTCATAAGTCTTCACTGATCTCTCAAGTATGTAATGTTTTTTTTAAATGAAAATATTTACAATCTTGGAGTACCCAGAAACTCACAGTGGTTTATTTGTGTTTTAAGACATTAACCATTCAACCTGCTTGGTGTGTTGCAGGGGGGGAGCCACAACAAGGGAGATTAACGTTTACACTTCCAAGACTATTTGTAGCTTTTACAGGATATTTTACATATTAACCATCTTCAGACATGTTTATCAGCATCAGCAACAGAGATAAGCAGCAGTGTAACCTCATGGGCATTTTCCAACTCTGGTTTTCATGAAGTCACACAGAATATACAGAAAAAAATCAAACATGAAATCAAGCTTTCTAACTCCAAGCATCTCCAAGCTTCCTGACTCCAAGCTTTAATCACAAAGTTCTTATTATTTCTTATGAGTGTAGTGTTTATTCACTGAGAATGAATCCTGGTGCTGCCTGCACTTAGGGCTCAACTTTCTTACCAAGAAACTTACCTGGTTAAAATTGGAGCAGGAATGTGGATTGGGAGAGGAAGGTGCTAAATGAAAACATGACAGTTCCTTGCTAGACTGGTTAAGTGAGATGACTATCCCTATCTGCATCCCCTTCTGGGTCAGACAAGGAACAGAGACCAATTACTTTAATAACAGGACACAGCAACTCAGAAACTCAAAAGCAAACATTTTCTGCCTAATTAGAGAAGGTGCAGCTGAGCATAATTTCCGTCACTCTCAAATGATCTTGCTTATGTACCATAGCTTAGCAGGCAGGCACTGTTCTCTGTATGCAGCAATGCTTCTTGGAATATCCAGAACTGTAACACCCAGAAACTGAACATAATGCCTCCTATTATGTTCAAGCTGCTAGTCAGGTTTGCATTCTAAGACCTGGTGTTTATGACCTCAACTCACTTGAACTATTCAGTCTGAAATTTCTTTTGGCAGGTGCTGAAGACATTTGGGAAACATCAGCACAAATTATTCAGTCACTTTTAAGAATGACACTAAAGAAGCAGACAATATGGTGTCCCTTCTTGGATAGTAGTAAAGAAATTCTTACACATTATTTGCATCAGAGATTTTTAATTGACAAGGAGAAAGAAATGCTTCCTGCTTTTTCTCATATTTGAGAAACTTAATCCATATTTACCCAAACCACTTTGATAAATCACAGTGTATGCTCGGTCAACTTGATGAGCTCCATAGCTGAAGAATCTGTAGACTGTGCCTGCATGGTGTACTCAGGGCCTGGCTGAGACAGTTTGGTCAACCCTGAAATGTGCTTCTGACCTGCCACATGCTCTCACTGTTTTGCCTTCACATCAGTGATTGCCCTGATGGAGGGCAGGCACAATGGGCAAAGACTGGTCCTGAGGTGAATGTAATGAAAAAGGAGAAATGCATATTGCTGCTAAATAGATTCCTGGAGCTGATAAGGAATACCTTGATTGATAAAGAAAGCAGGACCTAGCAGCTCTCTGAGGAGGATTAGAGATTCAAAAAGGTCAGTATAATGAAAGCATTTAACCTGATGCTGTAAACAGTGGGCGATTATGCCTCTGTTGAGCCAGAGTAACAGACTGAAAGCCAGGACTGGCTCATCAAAGCCAGTAGAAACAGAAGTGAAATGGACATCTAGGACCGTAGGGGAATGGCAGCCAGAGAGAGGAGGTGGAGGGAGGACTGGTGTGCCAGGGGCAGCATGCAGGATTTGAGGAAAGGGTGGGGCTGGAGGCGAGTGAGACTGAGAGACAGGAGGAAATGGCTGAGAAAGGGGAGGTGAAGATTGAATAAACTAGGAACCTGAGAGCTGAGGGAGGTTAGAACTGGTATAGGAATGCATAAAACTGGCCAAGGGAGAAGAGGGTAGATTGTGGAAGCTGTGTGGGGATTAAATATGCCATAGTACAAGTCCTGAAGGTACACAAAAGTTTAAGACTGTGAGGAATGAGCAGAAGAATCTGGTTCTGCTACCACTCCCTTTCACAAGCAGAGTATCACCTTTCCTCTGCTGTCAGCAAATGTCCTCAGTGTTGACTGAGAGTGCCCTGAGAGACTCAGGCCTGGTTAACCACCCGAAGCACCCTGCCAGGCTTCTGATCAGCCTGCTAGTACTGTCACTGCTCCACTCGGGCCACTGGCAGACACTTGGCCCATGTATCTAAAGGATCCAGTCCTTCTGGTGACTTGAGTTAGTTCCTTTATGATGCTCCATGCTAGCCTTTCTGTTTGCACATCTATATCATCTATATCTATATTGCCACCTGATCATATATTTACAGCTGGACTGTTTAAATACTCTGCTATACATATAATGATGAAAATGCACAGAAGATAAGATAAACAATATTTTTCCTAGTAATTTCATGATTTTTGAGATGCCTACTTCTCAGCCTTCTCACTTGAATTTAACAAATTAATAAGCAAATTAATTAACCAAATTCTTCTGGATATCTCCAATGCATTGAGAAGCTCTATTTTTATTGCAGGATAATGATTATTGAAAAGATTATCCAGGGGTCTAGAAGAATGGAGTATGTACATGTTACTGCCTCTATAGTTTTAGATTACTGCTGCAAACCACCATCCCTCCTGTGATTTACCAAACATACGAATCATTCAAGGAAGGAGTATAATACCACAAAGTTAATTTGTTCCACTTTCCACACAAGCATGCAGAGATCTGCACAAAGAGCCCTTTCATTCCCGTCAGTACACAAGCTAGAGCACAGCCTGACCCTAGGAAAGTGTTTGCTGAGTTGAACTTGATAATAAACTTTAGAGGTGACTCATGTCAAGGTTTCAGAACAGAGCAAGAGGATCAGTGTTTCAGGATCATATGGTACATTGCATACCAAGCCAGACAAGACTAGAGCTGTACCTTTGTGGGAAATCAGAATTACCCCGTCTCAGGGTTCTGACCGGTAAACCGTGTGGGTAGCATAAGATGAAAGAGCTTGAACTGGAACTACTTCTGTGCTTCAGGACTGTTAATGTCCCTTTCTGGTCCAAAGAGCAGACATGCCAGTACATCTGAGTGTCTCAATACAGAGAACAGGCAAGTAATATTGCTCTTCACATCACCTCAAAAAGCCAGGCAAGGGAATTGCCTGAGTTTCAGAGAAATTGAAAAGTGAGAACAGTGGATTTGTAAGGTTGGAGAAGGATAGCTAGTTCTGTAAATGATGTAAATAGAAGGAAGGATGGAAGACATTCTTTAGAGCAGCAAAGAGAATCGAATAACCTAGGATAAACTCAAATCAAACAGGGTTGCAAAAGGCATCAAGCTGGACCACATGGAGTCTGGAGAAATACCTGTGACCTACAGAGTGTGGTTTAGTTCTGAATGAAAACAATGAGACATTTTTGTTATCTGGGTGGAGACCAGGGCTACGTGGTTTTTATCAACACTACAATAAGCAGCAGAATAATTAGAAGAACTAGAGGGAATTTTTCTGCCAGCACAAGACGCTTCACTGATAGTTTCGTTCCTGCAAGGACAATTTAAATTAATGGAATCCGCTACTGAGTGTTTGCCAGCAAAACATAATCGTGTTGAAACCAGAGAGACAGCTTGGACTGTAGGCCTTTCAAAGTGTTGGGACTGCAGAAGCTGCCCTGTGTATTTCCCACTGGATGTCACTCTCGGGCAGTTCTGTCAGCCTGTGTTTTGCCACAGCAGCACGTTATGAGCTGCAGATGGCAAACTCAGGTAGAGCACATCACTTTGCTGCAGTGTCTGCTAAGAGGCTTAAGTGCAATTTTGTTGTTGCTTTTAGTTTTGGACTTTCTGACCACTGCTCTTCACTGGTTCCTCTAGTGGAAATGTCAGCCCAATTTCATGGATTTATCATTTCTAGATGTTTATTGTATGGAGGTTTAACAGCATGTACAATTCCCTGTATTAATTAGTTGTCTTTTTAAAACAAAGCCTGCTAATGTCCAGTGAGGCTTGGGCAAGAGCATATATTATTCTGCTTTTTCATCCTAAGAATAACACAGGTTTTATATAGAGAAGGTATTAGACCATCCAGTTTATTCATATGTAATGCTCCCAACAACAGCACAGGCAGCCAGCAGAGAATCTATTCATGTTCGTAGTCCATTTGTAGATTTCATTGTATTCACTGCACAGTGTGGCCTATCACTGCAAATACTATACCCAAGAATAATCATTATTTTAGTCAGGAGTTCCAGGAAAAGGGTTTTCATGGGCAATAATGTGTTTCTGCATAAATTTTATACAACTGGACAGGATCCAAAGTTCCACTGCAATGCATGTTAAAAAGACTTTTAGCTATGGCATCTTTACTGCTTGAAAAGGGAATATTGAACACCCTGCTTTGCTCAGCCTGTTAAGAGCAGGAGGAAAGGTGACAATCTATTTGCTTATTGCCAATAGGCTCCCTTGTCAAAGAATCATCAATCTGCTCTCCAAACACTGATGTTTGAACAGCACATTTATAAAATCTGCATGTGGCCAGTCATGTTGAGTCAGATAATGGCCCACAGATGTCTGTTATTTATCTGATCTGCTCTTTATGCTACTTTTGATTTACCTTCATTTTTTTACAGAGACTTCTCATAAATTACCTGCTCAATTTGTGTTTCATCTTAATTAGTCATGAGAAGAAAATAAACAGTAAGTGGAATGCAGTCATGAAACCAGCAATCACTGGTCGTGTTATAGAATATGAGATGGCATGACTTACGTAAACAGTCTATTCATCTTCATTAAAATTACATTGAATCAGCACTCTCTCAGATTAGTAGCTCTAACTCATAGGACTTCTGCAGTCATTCCTATAAGCACAGCTATATATACGGTAAAGAGTGCAATAGCTGAAATATTTTCTAAGAACAATGGTCCAGTTCTGCAAAACCTAATTAAATGTGAAATAGCTAGAGAAATAACTCCTACTCTATTAAGAATTCCTGGAATCTAATATTATACACAACTTTTTCAGAGAGAGGAATCCTCAAATCTAAAGTCCTTCCCATGATATTTAAATTTTTCCCATTATCCAAAAAGATACAGAATATGGTTACATATTACATACATATGTTATGTATCAATCTTTCTTATAAAATTTTATCCTGCACATATGCATGAAGTTCAGCTAGGCAGAGCAGCTGGATTCTAAAGTCAGAAGCACAGAGCTCCATGTCATTGGCCAGCCCTACTCTGCTTTCATCCATTTGTCTGCTGGTACTTCCAGTATCAACATAAAGTTTCATACAATATGTAATCACTTTGTGTCAATGTTTCCATCGATCATTTAAAGTGAAAGAAGAAACAGATTTCCTATAATAGCAGTAAGATCAATATTAACTAATTTTGTAGTATTGTCACTGAAGTTAACTAAGATTTCATTACTAAGATTAAAGAACTGCATTTTTCTGAGACTTCTTTTCAAGTAACAATTCTGCTTCTGCAATAACAACTCATCACTCTGTTCATAATGCTTTTTATAAGCAACCTTATTGTGTAAAATATTATTGTGGTATTAGGTAAAATGAGATACAGTCTTACACTGAGACTTATGTAAAGCAAAATATACATAAATGTCTAGATATTGTTTCAGTTTTGATTTATTTTAATCTTTGCACATAAACCAAGGACTGTTACTCATCTGTTGTGATTAAACCGCAGAACAACACACTTCCTATTCTGTCACATTATGGGTAGCTACTGTACTTTGATAGCATTCACACAGTATAAGAGAGTTAGCATTCTACTGGCTGTTACCAATGAGCTATATTTGTCCTAGTAACTGTGTATCATTACAGTGGAGAAAACAATTAGGCAATGTATAATATAAAAACACACCATGGAGGGTAAAAATACCTTCTTTGAGCAGCTATTTGAGGAAGCAACATTTTGCAGCAATCATTGCGTGTCTAATAATGGAAAGATATTTTGAAAAAAGGATGTTGACCCTCTTTCTAGTGACTAAAATTTGAAGTTGTCAAACTGACATGAGCAATGGCAGTGTAATAATTTCCTGTCCATGTAACATATTTGCACAACATAACGTTGATAACGCTAACTAGGAAAGTGTATAACCTAAAGGATGTGGATGTATCTGGGAATTCCCAAGGCCCTTCCTGTGTACCGGTAAAGGAATAAGACAAAACAAACATCTATGGGCTAATCATGCAAACTCTTATTCATAGTTTACTACTCTTCACCTTGTTGACCTGTGAACTTTACACTTCAATTTCCCCATTTAAAGTCAATTCAAAGTAATCCAGCTCTCTGTCAACACTTGGCTCAGAAAATAAATAACATGTCATATCAAAAACTATTTAAAAATTGATTGTTTTGAGTATGTAACTGTTCTAGGAGAGTTAGAAGCAAAAGGTGATTCTGGTCTGTTTGTGGCTTCTCTTTGAATGCATAGAAACCCGTGGGTTGTAGTGGTCTGGCTGGCATGGCTCAAAAGGGAGTATTTGAAAGCACACTGGGACACACCAGGAACCTGCACTCACAGTAGGCCCCATATGATTACTCATTTGTAGTAATTTGTTTGCTCACTCTTGCAGGAAAAAATTGCATATGATTCGGGTTAAGTGTAGGGACATGTCCTTTAGATAGTTTTCCCCTCTCCTGTGCCTTACTTCCTGCTGCCCAGCAAGTATTTTCAGCCCTCCATGCCTCAGTCCTGCCTCTTGCTTGCTAAACTGGCACCAGCTGTGTTCATCTACTCTTGTAAAGCGCCCTCCAATCTATGTATAAAAGCATGTTGACTTTGCCACAAATGCCTTTGTTTATTGTATTCATCTGATTGTGGTCTGCTGTGCACCATACTCACTGTAAGGAGAAAAATATAAATATTGCATATAACTTTGATAGTACTCATGTAACAAGACTGTTGAAATTTTAAAACTGGTGGCCAGTGTACATCAGTTATCCTATTTCACATGATTTATTAAAAAAAATCCAAACATTCCATTTTTTACTGGGGTAGTAGCCACCAAAACCACAGTATTTTTATTTTTGATAACGTAATCTTAATAAAAACATTCAACTGTGATATGTTTCCCTCAGGAACCAGCTATCTGCAAAGAAGTTTCAACATGCACATAATCAGGAGTCCCAGCTGGAGCCAAATTTCCTTTAATTATTTTGAAAATAATTAAGAAACACAAGAGTTTCGTATGCCATCTTTCTATAGAATAATATAATTTCCATTCTTACTAGGTCCCAGAGAAGTATATATTCAATGTATATCTGATACTTTAAAAAGAGCAAAAGGCATAACCCACAGAACTTTAGCATGTATGGTCTGCATTACTTATCACTCGTCTTCTAACAGGGTTATGAAACAAATGCTGGGGGCCAAAGTAAACAGCGTTTCAGCCATCGTATATCAATGCATGCCATGGATGTAGCCTGTTAAATGGCATCTGATCAGATCTGTTGGAAGTAGCTGTAAGTTTTCTTATCCATATTAGCAAGCTGTACTCCGGGTTTCAGTTTGTGTTGCTGTGGAATGCCCTAAAACCTTTGTTTAAAACTGAAAGGGTAAAGATGCTTAATTTCCAAACATGGCATTGTGTTCCTTTACACCTTATTTTTAAAACTCTTCTGCTAATATGTTTGTAAATCAAGCCACTAGTCACATATTTCATGTCGCAACTTGCATTGCAGTCTTTTCCATGAAAACCCAATGCTGGTATTTTAGTATTCTACAACACTTCAGATTTTTGGAAGTATCTGTAATTTTGCTAACTGGAAGGAAGTTCCTCATTGCTCATACTCATGTTTGTTTCAAGTTTTCATCATTTAGAAATCCTCATGTGTAAATCTCACTTCCTGCCTACTAGTGACCAGTGAAGTAGCTGTTAAATAGTGCCTAAAGAGTTTTATTTTTCATTCAGTTGTCCATTTTTCTTTTGATTCCATCTCTATATATCATGTGGCAAAGAGTGCTAGGTGTAGTACAGAAAATTTGGTGAGACAGAGAAAACAAAACAACTGATATCTCAACAGTTCCATGGTCAGAAGCAAAAGCTTCTGTAACAGAAAAGTTAAGGAGGAAGAGAGAGGAGAGATGTGCCTCGGGACAATGATATTGAGTCATCAGGGAGAAAACAGACATTAGGAGTGTAGAGAGCAAAGTGTCTCAGACAATCTCTTGCCATTTTTCTTTGTTCTTACTTACAAGTAAGAATAAATATTATAGACAGAATGAATTCAGAAATCTCATGAGTCTCACTCCTAGTCATTATTTCAGTGGCAAAATGTAAAATGGAATAAATCCTGTCTGTCTATTAAGAAACATTCAGAAGGATTGGGAAATATTAAACAACAGAACAGTAAGGTTTGGGGACAAAACCAAAAGCAGGTATTCAATATGATTCTCATCTGTCATTTCTCATTGTGATAAAGGAGAAAGTGAGATGTAGAAGAACATACACTGGTTGCTATTATTTGCTGCCCTTCCTGATGTCTCAACAAATTAATTCTGTAGCTGTCACACCTCATGCCTGAACCTCTCCAGGGATGGAAATATCTTTGTCAGAGTGTCCCTGTTTTCTGTGGTTTGTGCATATTTACTCAGGGTCCTTGAATTAACCATCCTGTTAGTTATTGATGCCATCCCGTCTTTGATGTTCTCAGAGTACAGACTACGTGATAACAGCTGCTGAGATACTCACTGTCTGTTAAAGCAGTTACTATGTATACATTTTCCTCTTAAAATGAAAATAATTGAATAATGATTTCTGTGACTGATTCAGCTGTTTCTTCTGTTTATGAAATGACACTGACTAATTTCTTTTATGTTGTCTTTTTCAACTGATACGTTTTTTTACCTTTTTCCCCTTCATGGATGACCAGGTCTAAACCCAGCTTGTCTGTTCAGCTGTGACATGGCTGATCAAAAATATGTGTTACTGTTATCATCTGATGATAAGAGTCTGAAAACAAATACTGAATAGGCAGTTTCATAATAGACATTCCACACTGGTAAACAGAAATACGGAAGTGTTTTTGAATGAAAATGGATGTAAAAAATAGATAAATTTCTATAATCAACTTGCTGCTGATAAAAAGCAGAGACATTTCTTGCCCTGTGCTTTTGTAAATCTTATTGGTGTATTGGCAGCACAAATCAGTTTGTAGTTGTCCATATCCTGCATATGGTTAGTAACATTGAGGAGATAATTGCCTGTATTGTCTGTCTTTAAAAAGTGATGACAAAATAATATCAGAGCCTGTCAAATAAAACTATATTAAGAGATAAAAACTAAGGTTGAATAACTGATAGTTAAAAACTATATTAAACCTAATGACTGATGCCTAAATTTATTTTTACTGAGGCCTACCCACTTGCCAGCACCTTTTCTAGGGATATATAGCCTGTTTACAAGTATGCTGGGGCCATGCATTTAACCTGAAAGTAATGTCACTGTGAGGGTACAGGTGCCCAGATACTTAGAGTTAAAGGGCATTCCTGAAAGCAAACATGACAAACCAGTTGGTTACCAATTGGCTCCATGGCCACATGTACCTTCTATAGTTCTCTGAACTGAAATGTGAATTGTTAGGTCACAATATTGTGAACCTTCAGCATGAATGTGAACAGCTGAAAGAACAGTAAGGAGGGGTGGATATATGAGCAATGAACAGATGAGCAGACAATGCAAAACTGTCCATCTGTGCTTTGATTCATAGAAATGAGTGGCCCAGGCACAATGAGAGATGGGCAGAGTCAATACTTGATTTCATTCTTCTGAAAGGAAGCAAAGTAAGAAGGATGGAAAAGAGAATATGCAACACATTCTTTTTTTGTCACTAATATACTCCTTTTGTCTTTTCCAATCGAGTTCATTCTGTGATTTGTGCTTTATTTAATCTTTTTTTAGCCCATTACACCAATGTTGAAAAAGGGAAAACAAATTAAAAGTAGATAAAGGAAAAATGAGTGACAGAGACTGACTCACTCTGATTCACAGACCCATCAAATGGTGCTTTCACAGTTCAGGTGGTCTAAACTGGAGTAGCCCTGTAGTTACAGCCTATTGGACAGACAGGAAATGTCTCTAGAACTGCCAGGCTGGAATTTCTACAAGAATTACAATTAACTGAAGCCAATTGTAATAGGAGATGAAGTGGACAAATATACTTAATAAATTATTAAAAATAAACCTTGTGTGTACACCTATACTTCCAGTTGAACCCTAGGTGGGCAGTAATCAGCCTGTCACTGAGAGGCACCACTGCAGGTCAGCAAGACAACAGAATGCAAAATGACTGCAAAGTATTATTCCTCTCTCCACCCCACAAATGCACAATAGTGCATGCAGTCAGCAGAGTTGTGTCAGTGCTTCCTAGCAGACAGTCTGCCCACAGGCTCCTACAGGCTCAAAAGTCACATTATGTCTATATTCTCTGTATTTTTCATTAATATGTGCAGAACAGCTAAGATGTAATACTGTAAAGCAATAAATAACACTGTGCTTACCCAAACAATTAGAACTTATTTATCTTGCCTTGAAATACCAAATAGTAGTGGGTTGCATAATGGCTTTTCCTCACCGCAGTCAAGCAGCCACCTTACCAGAAAAGGCAACCAACACCAACCTAGACTAGAGAGTCTGTTCATCCATGGAGTGATGGGGCACAGCACAAGACAAATGTTTGCTCTGCTGCAAGGGTCCTTAGGAGACAGAGAAGGGGCCCCAGAATATATTCCATGACCTGACTTTGCCTCTCTGAAAGGGAACAGAAAGATTCATCATGCTCCAGCTCCTCCAAGCCATTGTCCTTTGAAAACATAGCATCTGGTCCAAAATCTAGTACCCTTGGTTAATCTAACTGAGCATACATTTCTCAAACTATATAAAATGTATCTGCTGTGCTAATTGTTCTGCTCTAAGGCTTTAAGAGGCTGCCAAAGATGAACAGTTGAATCTGGATCAGTGTTGATTGAGGTGATCTGATCAAGGTTTTGGCACTTTTGCAGGATATCCATTTAGTAGTAAAAATGTTATTCTATCATTATCCTATGGATTATTCATGGTCCCAAGAATTAGCCTACTAATCTTTTTTTTCCATTCTACTATTTGCTGTTACAGTGCTATTCCATTCCCAGAACTGTCAGTAACCATCTTACTTCCTCTGTCAGTTAGTTGTCTAAAAAATATATCTAGAAAATATTTTATGCTATATCTAGAAAATAGCATAAAAATGTCTGAAGTCAATGGGGCTGAAAGTCTGTAAATGCAGGAAGGAGCTATGAATTATATTCACATAACAAAATATTTACTTAACAATCCTCTCTAAAGTATATACTTTAGAAAGCAGCTGTTTCAAACAGTCTTCCCTGATCATGGCTTAAAATTAAAATAAAGTAAACCCATAAAAGTGGAAACAAGAGATGTTGTTAATTCTCTTTCATTTATACTATATAGAGGTCCAGCCTTTTTCAATTTAATGCAAGTGTTTATTCCTCTGGGGAGATCATGACTGCCAAAAATAACAATTTGATGAATGATTATTAGCAGTAAATACAAAATGTTTATAACATGTTGTGTATGGAGCCCCAAAAAAGTCATAACAATATTGAGTCATTGACTTGACTAACTTAAACAGACACAGAAGATGTCTCAGATGGGGGAGGTGGTGCTAACATAAGCTGTGCCCTCTTTTCAGACATACACTAAGGATGATCACAACCATTATCTGCCTTGCCATTTGCAGAACATTGCTGTCTGAACACAGTATGAGAAGCGAGGAACCATAGGTAAGTAATACTGGCATCTGAGAAGTTGTATTTATCCTGCAAAGACAAAAATGTCTTTCCAAACGAATAACACATGTTTATAAACAGTCCTGATGGCACTCAGTTCACTGCAGATGCTGCAGATTCATCCCTGGCATCAGAGCCAGTGCTGGTTTTTTTGCAGGATGCAACTGATGAAACTTGCAAAGGATGAGGCCCTTTGAAATCTTTATGTGCTGCATTTTAATGAGTATTTTTACTAAAATGTTTTACTAGACAACGTAGAAAATAAGGACATGAAAACTCCTCAAACTCCATCTCCCTGAAAACATTGAAGGAAATACTGTTTCATTCTGAATCACTTTCAAATGTAAGCAAATGGATATTAATGTTTTAGAATCATGAATATTTCAGCATGGGGGATTTTTTCCAATGATGTCAAAATGCAGTATTTTGGCATTCTGGTTCTTATGTTTTTCAGAATTCTATGAAAATGTCAATATTTCACTTGTGATGAAAATACATTTCAGTGATGGTGTTCTGCATTGTGATTCTTGCATTACTGGGTGAGTTGACATGGATCTACATTGTTTCAGTAACTCTGCAGCCAAAGTATTTTAAAAGTTAAACATTCATTAACTACTTCTGTTAATATGAAAATGTTCTCAATGCACTAATGAAACACTATCAGTAGAACTGAAATTTTCACTCCAGGTATGCTTTTGTAAAATGAAAATATATTATTTACTCTCTCTCAAAGGCTGTATAGCCTGAAACTTAACTGAAACTCTCCTCTGCCAACTGAGTCTCAGAGTTTGAAGGAGATGTGGATTTGCATTTGAGTTTTAAGACTCTAACTGTATTTATTAAGAAGGATCCAGACACCACTGGAACCGCACTTCAGACCCTAATAATAGATTTGACAATCCTCAATTTAAATAAGTAACTTTAAGTAACATAGGAACATGTCAAAACAAGATGAGACGACAAAGTATTTGTTTTTCTGGTATATGTCAGAGATCCTATCACCAGAAATAAAGATGTTTTTGTTTTCTTCTGATGATCAAAAATGTATGTGCTTAGATAGTATATGAGAATTCTCTTGGTTATGATGTCAAATCTGAAACTAGAAAGGACTCCATTCTTCACACTTTCATTTACTTAAGCTGACAGGGAAAAAAAAATAAAGAAAATTAGGAAAAATATGTCACATTTACTCAATGTCATAATGATGAGAAGAAATTCAGAAAGATAAACCTCTTGTACCTTAAGAGTTTTTATAGTTTAGGAATAATGATAACCAAAATTCTCACTGGACTCCATCTAAGTCTAAGAAGATCAGGCCATAAAAAGTCAAATATGGAAAACACTTAACCATGTGAAATCAGCTAGAGAAGATACAGCGAGTGAGTCACAACCGGTCAGTGCAGAGACCTGCCATCCCAGGAACCATCTGAGAGTTGTGAGACTTGAATGCTTGTCCTGCCTATCTGTTCATGCCTATCTGACAGATTAACAAATAGATTTCTACACTTGGCAAAGCATAAACTCAGTGTTCCTCTTAAGAGAATAAACCACAAATTAATGAGGTTTGGACAGTCTCTGTGTTCAGTTTTTTATGTGCTACCAAGCAGTCATGACATAGGACAGTGGGACTTAGCTCACAGTTTGTGGGAAGGGAGACAGGAGACATGGAATCTGGAGTACTGGGAAGAGGTGTGGTGCCAGTGGGGGTGCAGCACAGAGCTTCGGGGCCCTGGGCTGAGAGGTGGTAGGACAGGCAGGGCAGCACTGAGGAGCTGTGTCCTCACACTGTTTTGGAAGCAGGGTAAGTATGGTGGGGTAAAGCTTAGGGGCTGGGAGGATGATTTGGATCAGGTGTGGTAAGAAGGTAACTGGTAGGGCAGGGTTCCAGGGACAAGGCAGGGACGAAGGAGTGTGCCTGGGGCAAGGGAGGAACATGGGAATGAACTTTGAGCATAATGAGGAGGTGCAGCTCATGGCACTACTTCAGATGTGGGGCAGACACAGAGTTGTGGGGCTTGGGGCCACCAGGATGGGCCAGAAATACAGCGAGGCCCTAGCAGGGCTAGAGAGCAGCCAGTCCCCAGCAGCTCTTCTGCAGGGCGGCACCGGCTGAGCTCTGAGGCTCGAGGGAGGCTGCCAGGCCCAGCGATGCTGATGGCTGGGGACAGGACAGGCACAGGCGGTGAGGGCGTGGTGAGAAAAAGGAACAGCACAGCCGAGAGGCTATGGAATGTCGAAATGCCCAGACCTTGGTTCTGTGCCCACACGATGATAAAGAGGAAGGAGAAAGCAAGAACTCACACAGAGCAAGCGGCAACATGCTCTGTCCCATCATCCTCCCTGGAAACACTTGGCAAAACATGGGTTGCTGTCTACAGTGATTTGTGTCAAGAGGCAATGACATGTCTGAGGGGCCAAAAACGGTCATCAATGCACCACAGACCAAGGCAGGAGACTGCAGCCGGATGATATATTTTTCTTTGTGGCAAAGTTGATTGAACAGCTTGTCATTCTTTCCTTTTCCCTTTTTCCATCTACTTAGTTAAAGGGTTACCTTTAATATCTCATCTGCCATTGGACAAATTACATTTGTAAGTTATTTTAAACTACAGAAGTGAAATAGTTCATGGCATCATTATTGTTGCTTTTATTATTATTATGCCTTTTTTGTCTCCAAAATATGTCCTTTCCCTAATTTAAAAAACGAACATGAATTATATACTCCCTACGACAAGCTAAAATTTAGCATCTAAAATCCCCAGAGAAATGAAAAAGAGTTGACTCCAACATATGAAACTTGCTGAGTAACGCTGTCCCTTAAAAAAAAATTCTACTCTAACTCTTGCAAACCACATCCTTTAGAAACAGACCTTACTGCTCCATATTGCATAATGTCTGTGGCAGTTGTGCTCATTATCAGCTCTATTAGCACTTAATAACTATACAAATATTTTCCAGTTCTTTTGCTTGTTATGTCTGTGTATGGCTACACTAAATGCTGTGTCAGAAATTGCTATAAATAGGACTGCTACATTCCTTAGCACTGAGCAGTAATCTTTCTTTAGAAAGGAGAGGTGTAATTCCTAATTGAGCGTTTTCTCTTGTGTGGTACATAAATATTTACACATATGTACGTGCAAGCATATGTATATATATAGACACATATGCATATATCAACACATATACACATTTCTCTATACATGACACAAAATATGGTATTTCTAAATGTTAATGTTCATATGTCCTATAATCTGCATATAGTATCTTACACATAAAGGATTATACAACCAAACTGCATTAGAGACACATTTTAGAGTTTAAATGCCTAGTGGTAAGAAGACAGAAAAAAATACCAATAGAGTTAATTTTGTGTCATGGAAAATAAAACTTCATACAGAAAAATAACAATGAAATGAAAATTGAAAGGGAGAAGCTGCTCTCTACCTACCTTACTAAAAGCTTACGGTATCTCAATTCTGCATTCCTTGTGAACCCTAAAGTTCTATCAAAGTTGATAAAGCACAGTAAAGTAAAAACTGAGGTTTTAAAAATCTATTCAGAGAGATTTGTGAATGAATATTGACATGATCACAGCAGTTATTTTAGGACACTAGAACAGAGAGACGAAAGCATGTCTACCTCTGAAACAGCTCTTTGTGTAACAATAAGAATTTGTACAATCAGGTGATCTTCCAGGTCTTATTTCTTTTGTTGGTTAAACAGTTCCATGACTGAAGATGTCCAGAAACACAGTGAGATTTGGAAGCTATCTAGTACATAACCTCTAAACACACTGGAGTGGGTTTATAAAAATATGAACCTAGTTTTCTAAGATTTATCAAAAAATGCAGTGAAATCTTGAGTATTAGAATATGAAACAGCAGCTAAATCTGGGATGTATTTACCTGTGACAATAAGAGAACACAGTTTTCTATTTTAATAGAGGAACTTTTGAAGTCATGTAACCTTCAGCCATTGTCTCTTACACGAGAGAAACTTTGTCTAATCTCCACATCGACACGTATTTGTTGATTTCAATCCTTTGCCAAAGGCTTTTCTCCATTGACCCAGAAGTTTTGCTTATTATGCAAATGACTTTATGCCACTTGCTTTGATGTGTTGCTACAGTAAACCAAATACTATTTCTATTTCATGGGACATTTTACAAAACTGTGAGAAAAGATCATGGCCATCACAGCTACTTTTGAGCTACTATTGCAACAGATATGACTAATCCCTATAGAAATATAAAGACATATGTTTTTATAGATAAGAACAAAAGCATCATAGCTGTCAGCAGAACTGACAGATAAAGTTTCCAGGTGTCTTTGACCAAGGCACTTAACTCCCCGTGACCCAGTTTCCTTATCTGAGAATGAAAGATGGTACCACCTAGACCTTTACATTCCTTTAAAAGTGTTTTTCATTTGAAAAAAGAAGGTAGTGTTGTTAGTATAATTACTTTGGTTTGCTTTCTCCAAAATACTTTGAAATCTAAGAACAAATATAAACACATCCTCCTTGTTAGTGGTCTGGTAGTAGGGAAAGAATACTAAATACCCTTACATCACATCGTTTCCTACTATACACTACCACAGGGCGGAAGTTCTTTATGGAATATTATCAGTAATCACTAATCACTAATCAGTGCTGAACTACTTGAAGATAATTAGTTTGGGTTCAGAGGCAGGGACAGCTAAAATCTTGAAACTTGGGGATAGTTTTAAATGCAGAGTAGGTATTTAATTGTATCCTTAAACTCTTGGAATTTACCAAGATTTTTAAATCATGATACTTTGTGGAAAGTGATTACTGTCCCCAAAGCATTTCTGATAGTCATGCTTTTACTTGAGATAGAAATAACATAAGCACGGTATTTCTCAAAGAATTTCAATGCCTTTGGGTTTGATGCTGGTCAGAAGGTGTAATTCTCTGGTTTAGGCTGTTAAATCCTTTTTGTAGCATATACCAATATGGTATGAGAGAGCACAACTAAAACAATACTAATGTGGATTAATTTTGCACAGTCATGGCCTCTTAAAATTGAGATTGTAATATTTCAAGTACTCTTTTCTAAGCTACTAAATTTCTAAGCAATGTGGTTTAGTAATGAGGGTGTAAGATGTGTGTCTGTTTGCTTGATGATGCAAACCATAAGGAATGCATGGCATTTATTCTCTTCGTTCATTTCTGAGCATTATTTCAGGTAGTGTTTGAGACTATCTACATGCTAGACATTCTGGAGCCTGACTGCTTACAGGATGTCTGTCTTTATGCAGTATTGTGATAATCGGAATCATCCAGCACATTTTTGCCAATGCAAATGTAATAGGTAAAGAGAACTCTCAGCTAGGAGATTTGTTTTGACAAAGTGTAGTCTTGTTGACTTTGACGGCCTGAATCTGTTTTTGTGGGCTTTTTGCACAGGGTTTGCTGGTAGGAATTATTGTGACTTCTTCTGAAGTGACATCTATTAGGTATAAACATTTATCCACGTATCCAGATTACACTTTGGCAGCTTTGCTTATATAGTGGTGCATGTGGCTTGTGGGGGGCAGGCGGTGTAAAGCTGCGGCCGTTCCCGGAGCGTCTCTGCCACAGAGAGCCGCCGCTTGGAGCTGCGCCGCAGCCGCTTGTTGGCGCAGCCGTGATTGCTTGGAGCGGCGCTGCTGCCGCTTGGATTAGCGCAGCTGCGATCGCTGGGATCGGCGATGCCCGAGCCGCTCCGGCCGGCGCCGCCGGTCCTGCTCCGATTGGCGCTGCCTGTCCCCTGCCCGCGGGTGCTGCTGCCAAGCCGTATAGCCTCGTGGACAGCGCACAGACTGACGAGTTAAACAGGAAAGGTCTTTGGTTTGGTATTCCAAGGCAGTTTAGTAGAGCAGCCTTAAAGGGTGCCAAGAGCCGAAGAACCGAGAACAAAGGGGAACATAGGGTTTTATCCGGGGCCAGATAGGGGCGGGGAGAGCACCCGGGACCAATAATCTGAGGGTTCAGGGATGGCGCAAAGGCGGGACTAGGGTCCCAGGAACCAGTGGAGAGGGACTGAAGGAGTGGCTGAGGGGAGAGGACAAATGGGGCTTCGAGTGAAACAGAACTTTCTAGAACTGGGATGTCTGACAGGGAATGATAGGCAGGTGAACTGACAACCGTGACGGGGAGGCCAACGGGCCAACTGGGGTACAGAGGTCTGCATACACAAATTATTAGCACAAGGCATCTTGGGAGCAGGTCTTACTCTTGCCTTAGCAGGGGAGCTCTGATTACAATAGGCGCGATCTCCCCAGTGCACCCTCCATTGCTCCGGCAGTGGGGGTGCCCTGACTCCCACATAGTGGTTTAAACCTAAGTGTGTCTTGATAATGAAGCTGTGTATGCAGACTCCCTGAACACCAGCTATGCCTGCTCAGCCCAAGCCTGCCACTGCACACCCCTCACACCTTGCAGCAGTGGCAGCTGCCAGCCAGGGTGCCGTTGCTGCTCCACGATTCAGTCTTTCACACAGAAGTGCCTTACCAGAAGGAGATGTCACCAAGCCTATCTTTAGCAATGCAGGTACCTAGAGCACTTCAGGCTCCCAGTTCGCCTGGACTTGGGACCTGTATTTCCTTTTGCAGAATAAAGGTAGGCTACATACCAAAACAGGGTTAGAGGGTTGTTTCATACCTGTTGCCAAATAAAGAAAGAAGAGATCCTTCTGTATAAATACTTCACAACTTTTCCCATAGATGTTGTTTTGAAATTTATTATTTCCAAATACCCTGGAAGAATCAAAAATTCAGTATTTAATATCTTCCTGCAGGGTCTTGGAACAGACTATTGGACTGGGAGGCCTCTGGCAGAGTTCTGAGTATACAGGAATCACACATTAAGAGCAAAGTTCCTATGAGTTTGGAAAGATTTCAGCCATGGATTTGACGTTAAAAAAACATCTGTCTTCATTCATTTCCAGCATGTTTATTTAATTTAAGACAGATGTCTGTCATTAGCCTGTTGGTGGGGTTTGGCTCCCTGAGGCAGTGTCATGCTCTCCACTGCTCGTTGTTGCTTTTTATTTTCTGAACAAAGAGCTTTCAGAGTTCCTCATTAGAACAGACACAGGCATAACAGGTCAAAAACCAGACTATTCTTTTCTGCAGTAGAGTTTATCAGTCCACCTACCTATTTCCAAGTCTCTGTTTGGATGGCGTATTTTCAGAAATTGAAAAAAATGTTACTGGATGCCAAACCCCTCGTTTTTCAAAAGTTTCTGCTAGTGCACTTTCTGCTCATTACTTATCTGGTTTCTTTTTGCAATAAATCAGTATATTCCTGGCATTGATTGGGTCTACCTACTCACAATTGTGGTCAGACTAGCTGAGTTTCTAAGAAACTAACAAGCTGAAGTGCTGACCCTATAGCCAGCAGAAGGGATCAAATTGCTTTGTTCAGTTTCCTTTTAACCAAACACTTACTGCATTAGGGAAATATTAGGGGAAACACATTCTGCCATAATAATTTGTCTGTAATTAAGCTTTTCCTTTCACCAATGTGGGAAAAGAAACAACCATCTGGCTTGACTGCTGGCCCCTCACATCTGACTGATGCAAGGGAGTCACTAGAGTTACTTTTTTTTTTAACTGGAATTCTGTGTGCTAGGGAATAGAAAAAAATAATTAAATGTCTCATCTGTGGCTTAGAATCTCTGCCAAATTAAAATTCATATTTACAGGAAAAAATCTCTTTGTATCAAAAAATATCTGGTGTTTGCTTTTTGGTAGTCGTACACTTTCAATTCACAAACTAGCCAGTTTATTTTCAGAGATTAAAAGACTACTATTTTTTAAAATTTAGAACCTTTCATTACATCACTCAGTTCTCAAATGCTTTATATTTCTCTGCTCCATGAATCTGGAAAAGATTGATACAAAAGTGGGAGGCTGTGGAAAAGGAAGAACATCTGACTCACACAACTAGAAATTATGGCCAAACCACTCTGCAAGGAGGAGGTAGAATATCCTGGGAAAATTGAAAACTATTTGTTGGAAACGAGAAATGCCAACTGTGTTCAATGCGTCTCTGTGAATCTCTTTATTTGGTGTACTGCTGTAAACATGTGCTCATCTACACACATTCAAAATAAATGTGAGAGAAACCAACACAAGTAACAGCTGAATTAATGAGACCAATTAAATAAATGCACACTTAGTAAGACCTGTGTTTGAAAGAATAGTTTGGATATTTATATATTAAATTATGTGTATATATGTAAATATTAATAAGACTGATAAGTCTTACATAAGTAAAATATAAATTTTCTTTTGACTAAAAATCCATTTTTATGCTCAAAAGTGACCCAATTTATTGTCTGATTAAAAGTTTGTACACAAAGACACCTCTGTTTTGGAAAAGAAGAGACCCCTTTTTGATTTTTGGAACTGTTACAGTTGACTGCAGTTTTACATGTGACTTGAGCCATCTATCATAATTTTTTTCATTACTAGATAGCTTTTATTGCTTATTTGCCTTTATTGTATGTATGAGAGACCTGTTTTTAATGAGCAAAAGTTTACACAGTGATGTCCACTATTAAATGTATTAACATCTGAGATTTCAAAATACTTCCTTTGCACATGAAAAGTTAAGGGCACTGTAACTGTGAGAATGTCAGCAGGGCATATTGGACCTCTCCAAATGTGATAGAGTGAATAGGCTGACGGGACAGGAGCACCACACAGACACTGCCAAGTGGCCATCCCTGAGGTCCCAGCCCTCAGGGATGGCCACCTTCACCTACAGCAGTAGCAGTGCTAGAGGTGCTGGATAAAGGAACAGGCACTGAGACTTGTTCCCTCCTTATTTTACCTCAGCTTGGCTAAAGGCCATATCTGCTTAAGAAGATTATTTAATTTTTTCATGTAGTCAGCTGAATCACTTCATTCTTTATGATCTGACTGGCAATAAGGGCAGAAAAGTTTTCTATTGGAGCTGTGACAAACATTGCTTGGTCTGGGTTACTGGAATGTAATGGAAAACATGAATAACACAGCTGTGGGAACACCTGGATCCAGAAGAGGTGGTAAAGGGGAAGGAGCAGCAATGTATCTTTGAGCCAGAACTTGGTCCAACTAGTGGTTTGTATTTCAGCTACAAAAGGCAAAATATCTGATGAAAAATTACTTAGAAAAGGTACTGGGCTACCAACTGAGAGCTGGGAGAGCAAAGCGTCTTGTAAGGCGCAAACCCAAATGTTAACCCTTTCTGGCACATTTTGGCTTGAGTTATCCTAAGTATTGTCAGACAACATGAAGATTTATCAGTTTCAAGAGGAACATGGATGAAAAGAGAGGTCCTTTTCTGTCTTGTTATCAGGAGGTAACAAAAATCAGGACAAAATCAGAAGCTGCCTCTTTGTGTGGCATCTCATTCTGTATTTCAGAGCCTAGGGAAGATCCCCCAGGTAATGCTGTTTGTCATGTCTGTGTATGTATTTTGGCTGCCTCTGTGGTGATGTACATCTCTAGCCTATGCACAGGAAGGCAAGTAAGGTGTTAACTGTTACAAAGCACCTGTGGTTCACAGTGGTATACACCTAAATGTGGGCTGCAGGGGCCTGGCTCCTGAAAAGTCTTGGAACATTCAGTGGGAAAAAACTGTCCTTCTGCCCTCACTTGTTGATCATCAGGCAGTATCCTGCTGAAAACAGTGCTGAGACAGCAGGGAGATGTCTGTAGCCCAAAGGAACCTGAGGAGGGGAAAAAAAAGCCTTGGAGTGCAGTGTAGTACCAAAGCCCTGGGGAAATATCCTGGGAAGGAGACCACTCCTGCAAACCCTCTGTGACTCTGTGTGATTCTCCAGCATCAAGACAGATTTTGTCCAAGGCCACAGAACCTTGTGTTTGTACATGCTGTTCAGCAGATGGTTGATTGGCTTCCTTTATTCTGAAGTTTCCTGGGGATGAAAATCCCCAACACAGTGGGCAGGGAATTGAAAGCACCGAAAAAGAAACAATATGTTCTTTGGGCTTTTCACCATTTGAATGACTACGTGGAAGGCAGCCCAGCAAAATACTAGAATCCTTCTGGGAATGTGATCAGAGGGTTTGTTTGTTCTTTTGTCTTCGGTAGTAAATGCAGCATGCAGATCTAATATTTACTCAACATCTTGGTTGGATGAAACACCAGAGGGGTCCAGGAAGGCATAATGCTGTATAACCATAATGACACCAGCAAACAACACGGGTGCCAGGATTCAGAGCTACTCACTGCATGTTCTAGGCCTTGGCAGGTTTAGAGTCACCTCTTTAGACAGAGTCCCAATAATATTTTAGCAACTGATTTCCAGGCAGGTGATCCACCTTGGTGGTCTCTAACAACCACTTCATGGTAAGAGCAGAGCTTTTGCAGAACGTGCAAACCGCCCAGGAGTCTCCACATCAACTTGGCTAAATGTCAAGTCAGGCATGAATAGACAAAACACATGAGGTAAAGCCTGAAGAATTAAACTGCGTTTCATCAAGAATTAAGATAAGCCCTCTTTAGGTGAGGTAAGATTTTCACTGGAATCTCCTGTTCTATTAAGCAACAAGGGAAATTTTTGGGGTGATTTCAATGAACACGAAACCATTAGGTGATTTGTTTGCGATGGGAAAGCAGAGAGTACACTACAGTGTAGAGAAGTCCTGTATAGACGCATTTGGCAAGATACAAAGCCAATTATAGAGCATTCCAGAGTTTACTCTATAGGGGGGTGCTTCTGAATGGTGTTCTTACTCCTGTGGGATTTTGGTGGCTATGCAATGGCTGACATAATTAATTCCTCCTTTATTATATGTGCATAAAGCAGTTAGTATAAACTCACTGAGAAAATCTTGTACACAACTCTTTCAAGAGATGCATATAATTTCTTTGTCACAGGTAAAAGTTACTTAATTTCTTGAATTTCTCAGCATTCTATCGATTTTTAATTTATATTAAAAAGTTTTGAAGAGACTGTGGAGTTCAGTGGCACAATGTGAACTTATTCCTTATTCCAATGAATACATACATAATAGATCTGGGTTCTCTGACAGTATTTTGATTGGAATAGTGCTCACAGACCAGAAACAGCAGTAGAATGAAATTCTGCCATACTTTCTCTTCAGCATATTACTTGCAAACTGCTAGATGATGATGATTACAGTCATAAAATCTCCACCATTTCATGTGATAAGAGGGAAATAAATACGGGTTTGTATAAAATATCTGTGCAACAGAAATACACATACAGGAGATTTTAAGTTCATCTAAGATGGCTGTATCTCTAATAGAGCTGCTTAGAGTTTCCAGAGGGCTTAAGGCAAATGATTGCAACATTTTCATTGCAAAACATAGCCCATAAATTAATACATTTCAACCCTTCAAAGGAAGAACCTGAAAGCAAACTGATTTCTGACCTTTTTTTTCTTCCCTCTTTGAGGCACAGAATTATACCCATGCTAAAATACAAATGCCAGCTTGTTGTTCTTATGTGTTTCACAATACAAAAATACAGGAATTTTGCTATAAAACCTGTCTAACAGTTAAAATGGAACTATTTAAAAGGAGCAAAATAAAAGTGCATCTTTTGTCCACAAAGTTTACTTTTTTATCTAAGTATAATCTGAACTTCATCTACACTGTCTAGAATTTAAAAACAAGAAAAAAGAAATTAAGTGGAAAGATAACTTTCTTTCCTTCCTAATTTTGAGAGGGCTAAGCATTGTCACTTGATGGATGTTCTTGCCATTTCTATTGTACACCTAAAAGACCCAAACAAAAACAGAATACCCAGAAGAACTACTGGGGAGTGCATGCTGCTTTTATCATAGAGCAAACTAGAGTGCAGGGTTAGCTATGATTTTTCACTCCTATGACAGCAGGACCAGCTGAGAAGTTGAGTCCCAGGGACCACGACATCCTTAGAATCACACCTGAAGTAGGAAGTTCGTGCTTGGGAACTAAAACCAGTAAGCAATTCCTGGCAGGTCAGCAATCTCCAGTCCTGAAACTGAATTGTGGATATTCCCCAGATGTGAAGTGCTGAAAGCCAAGGCTCCACAGCAGGAAGCTCAATGAGTTAGAAAGGAAGCAGACGAGGCTCTCTAACAAGGTACTGCATGGTATCAGAAGACCTTTTATATACATACATATATATATATATGTATATTCTTTGCCAATTACACATTTAAACAATCACAGTTTACTAGTAAAAATTTGCATGATAGAAAATTGATGACCATTCCTACTATTGCTTTTTTATAAGGCCTCCATTCACAGTTGGAAGAGATATTATTTCTTACATAAGTTGTTCCACTTGGCCTTTCAAAATAAGATCTAGCAGATCCAAGGAAAACTAAAAAGCTAAAGCAATAAAAACCTAGTCATATGAAGGGAAAGGAATGGAAATCTCACATTTCATGTCTTTCTCCAGTGTTATGAAACCAAAATCATCAATTTTTTAGACTATTAATCTCCAATAGGTTACCTCTAACAGAGACACCTCAAGAGCTGCAACATCTATTGACTTTATGCAATAGATGCAAGGAATATACTTCTAATATTAATTTCCGTTGTATTTTAGGACCATATAAAATTCATTCAGTTCTAAACATTTTTTAAAAGACATAAGCCCCTTCCTTAAACTCCGTGCTACCAGATAGACAAAACATCCTATGGGGATAGCAATCTAATAACATAATGTTGATTTCTGGAAAGTAGCAATTATTAGGAAAGCAGCTCTTCTTTCTGGAAGGGACGTGCATGACCTGATGGCCTACAGATGTGTACTGAAAACTGCCTTTGGCCTCCTTCACAGAGCACCAGATGGTCTCACATCATGAGATTCCTCTCACA
This sequence comes from Pomatostomus ruficeps, assembly GCA_013400735.1. Lineage (NCBI taxonomy): Eukaryota > Metazoa > Chordata > Aves > Passeriformes > Timaliidae > Pomatostomus > Pomatostomus ruficeps. The sequence goes on along the minus strand of VYZT01062774.1, from coordinate 2,092 downwards.
TATGAGTATTGCAGTCTATATGCTTAGTCACTAGAGCTATAAATAGTGTAATTCCTACTTTTTTTAGAAAACCAGCAAAATTCATCAGCCTCTTTCAGAGGGAGATCTTTCTCAAGGAATTAGCAACAACTTGAACACATGGCTGGTTCAAATAGTGCTTGTTAAAATTTACAAAAATGCAAGTATATCAAGTAGTTTAAAAAAAAAAATCTTGGAGTTGCTGCCCTGAGCTCCCACACAGAAATTTAGCTTTCAGTGGTTGGTGTGGGAGGCAATGGTAGGAAGGACATGCTAACAATTACTAGTCAAAGTTTCAGCCCTTTGCCTATCTTCTTTTGGAAATCACCACATGTATTCCTTATTGCAAAAATCTGTTAACAATAATTTTTGCTCTGCAGAAAGCACTCTGGTTTTCAGATCAGATTCCCATGGTTTCTTCTGGGAATGGTTCTTAAAACAACAGAAAGGAACCTCTACTAACCCTGTGCTTACTGCATTATTCTCAGCATGTTGCCGATGATACCACATTTCTGTTATATTGTGCTTTTACCAGAAAGCCATAAAGAATGTCAAAAGACTATGAAATGGTCTGGTCTAAAACTCACTGAAGAAATAATTGGAAAAAGACTAATGTTAACGTCAGAGGTTTTTCATTCCAAAGGACTCTTTTCACCCTGTAGTGCATGACTCCTTCCTCACTTTTCTGAAAAACAGTGAAGTTGAAAGGGACTGAAACCTAAGTTCCAGTCCCAAATTCTTCACATATTTTGGGGATGTACTAACTGAGGTCTGAATTGTGCAGCTGACCCCACACTAATGGCTGAATCAAGCACCTCAGTTATAGGCACCTTAAGGGCATAGGTTATTTGAGCCTTTTAAAAAAATTAACCTATTTGATTGCCATACATATAATGCACTGGGGGTTGGGGGTAAGGGGAAAGGTCACCTCTAAACTAGAAAGTTTAACCAGTGGTTTGGCTGCAATTACAAGTGGAAAATCCAAGTCAGTAATATTTCCATTTTGGTTGCCTAAACTAAAATTTTTCATTATGGGACTAAATATTATTTGGTTTCAATTCTTTTAAGTGAAACCCTCAGGTTTAGGCAAATTCAGACATATCTTCATTCCTTTTTTTTTTTTTTTTTTTTTTAAGTAAGAAAAAATATTTTCCTAGGCAGGTAGCATAACAAAATATCTGAATATATTTTGCTAATGTTTAAACATCAGTTTGAATTTTCCGTATGGTTTTTGGTTTTGCTACAAATGAATCTAGTTAAATGATCTTCACAGTGAGAAAAAAATAACTCCATTTTTAGAGGACAGTTTCTCCCAAATCCCTTCTAGTTTCATACACATTTTAAGGAATAACTCCTCTCCCATGGCATTGCAGATTTGACTCACGTACTATGAAGATGAGTGGGAAGCACTCTGTGCTCACAGCTGTGTTCTGTGACACATGTTGGAACTGCTATGAAATGCCTTATAAGGTATTGCCTTGGCTTGGCCTTCAGCATATTTTTCTGAGATAGTTTTGCATGATTTGTATGCAATAAAGAGTTAAGTAATCCAAAACCTGCAGATGTACGATGAGGAAAAGGCTTGCAAGGATTATGTGAGGTAGGGTTTTAAACACATAAACTATAAAACCAGCTATCAGTAGTCTCCAGTGACATGGCTTAATCTGGTTTATTATGAGAGATTCTTAGTCTTTATCTTTTCACTTAATGAGAATAATAAAGATTTTAGAGAATAAACAGAGTCATAGGTTCAGCCCAGAGGAGACTGAGGGGACAGCACATTGTGGTCTTCAATATCCTCGTGAGGGGAAGCAGGGGGGCAGACATCGATCTCTTCACTCTCTTGACCAGTGACAGAACCCAAGGCTATGGCCTGAGTTTGTGTCAGGGGAGATTTAGGTTGGATATCAGGAAAAGGTTCTTCACCCTGCGGGTGGCTGGGCACTGGAACAGCTCCCCAGGGCAGTTGGTCACAGCTCCAGCCTGACAGAGTTCTAGAAGTGTTTGGACAATGATCTCAGGCCCATGGTGTGACTCCTGGGGAGTCCTGCTCAGGACCAGGAGTTGGACTCAA
>VYZT01062773.1:71401-107074 GCA_013400735.1 Pomatostomus ruficeps | reverse complement strand
TCCATCCCTCCACCCATCCATCCTCACTCATGAGGAAGAAGTTCAGAAGGAACCTTCCCTGGATAATGTTGTCCTCATGCAGAATTCAGCAGATGTTTCAGGCAAATATTCAGGAGGTATTTTGACTTCTGGTGAGGTGTAGATGAAGAGCTCAGCTTTCCTGTTGGCCACAGCATTTGGTTTGCTTCCTGGGAAATGTCTCTGCCTCTGCACTTGAGACAGGTGCTTCTCTTTCCAACAACACTGGATTCTTGAATTCTTGTTCCCAGCGTTTCTTTACAGCATTTACAAAGAGCTGGAAGCCCTTCTGTGTTGGGGGAAACCTCATCAGCCACTTGTAAGTTCAATCAAAAGAGACCATTTGTGTACAAGGATCAATAAATCGGAATGCAATTGTAGTAAGTGAGAGGAAACTGTGCATCAGGAAAGAAGGGGAAAGGCAAGAGCAACCCCTGAGTGAGAATGCCACTTACACTGGAAAACCCTTTTGCTAGAAAAGCCTTTGCAATGCAAAGTAACCATAACTGACCAGAGTTAATGGAAGCTTTTTATTCCAGAATGTCCCAATAGGTTAAAATACAAAATATAATAGCTAACGTTGTTCAGAAAACGCAGAGAAAATGTGATTTTTCATCAAAAAAAGGACGCTGGAAGGGTTAAAGTTAGACATTACTATTGTTGATGTAGGAATGGATGTTTCAAGGGTTTATAAAGTTAGCAAGATTCAAGGAGGTCAAGGCTTGGATGATCCCAGAGGGATAAATACAGTGTTATTTGTATCCAGTTTTCAGATTGGCCTCTTACTGATCTTGAAAATATGAACTTGGGAGCAGTAGGGAAGAGATGTGGGATGCTAGGGCTTCTGGGAAGGTGCATGGGTAAGTGTTTGGCAGCAACAGGCATTGAATCCTTCAGAAAAAATTGTTATACAAACGAATCAGAATGATTTGAAAGAGGTTTGGAAATCCCTAAATCTTTCATGTGTGTGTGTCGTGTTTGAGGGTGTTTTGCTGGGGGTTTTTTTTTTTTTTGGTTTTGGTTTTTTTTTTTTTTTTTTTGTTTTGGTTTTTGGGGGTTTTTTTTTTTTTTTTGGTTTTTGGTTGTTTTGGGTTTTCTTTGTTTTTGTGGGTTTTTTGTTTTGCTTTGTCTTTTTTTTGGTCTTGGTTTTTTGTTTCTTTGGGGGTTTTTTTTTTTGGTTGGTTGTTTTTTAAACAGCAGAACACCGAGGAGAGAAGAGCACAGCTTCAGTTGTTCAGGGTTTGACAGGTACCAACTACGGCTGTAGCAGAGCCAGAGGAGGCCTTGAAATAGGATGTGGAAAGTTCACCATAAAGAGCCAAAGGTGAAAATCAGAAACTCAAGCAAAAGATCACAGAAATGAAAGCTGGAGCGTGATTCTGATAACCCTGGCAGGAAAAACTGAGAAACACTGCGACATATCAAGGAAGGTGGTGGGTAATTTGGGGCTGCTGGAGAGTGTGTGGAGGGTGGAAAGTTCATAGAAGTTGTTACAAGATAGAAATCCTAGAAAGGAAAGGCGTTCACCCATGAAATTGATGTTTGTCGAGAGGTAAATCCTTCAGCAGTGAGTCAGAACTCCCATCACTCTTTTCCTGCTCACTTGGTGAAATCAGAGAGGGAGAAATGGGAATGTATAGGTACAGTCACTGGGATGAGGCCATGGAGTTTGTTCTGGAGTGTTTCAGCACACTGCAGAGAAAAAACCGACTTTCTAACTCCATTAGAGGGGTAGGATTTGAGTCAGACGGTCCTGTCTTGGAAATAATCCATCCTCAGCCACTCTTGCACTCAGAATCCGCTAACACAGGAGTGAAATTGTAACGCATCACAGTGGATATCCCGCAGGTGACAGCTCCTGAGAAATGATGGAGCAAATGGTGATAACGTCTCCTTGATAACGCCAAAGAAGAACTCAGGTTGCTGCTGAGCGTGGTAGAGATTGAATGGTTGTGGGAAGGCGATGTCTGCCGTGCTGCCTGACCTAAATCTAGAAACAGGTATGAATTTTTCAATGTATTTTTTCCTTCTCGTGAGCTTTTTATTCTAGAATTACTCCAGCTATTTATTCCAAATAATTCCAGGTATTTAACCTATGTCCCAATAGGTTAAAATACAAAATATAATGGTGAAAATTGTTCAGCAAATGCAGAGCAAATGTGATTTTTCATCAAAAAAAAGGAACAAACTAGAAGTCATTCTACGTATAGAAGAGAAAAACCAAGCTGATGAATCACTTTATTAAACTATTTATCAAGCAATTTTTAATTTTAATTCTTGAAAATTGATTCATTAACTATTAATTTATGAATATGGGTTTTGTACAGCAAAAAGGTTTCCTGGGAGTTAAAAAATGGGGAATTTAAAAACTGGAAATCAGTCAATGCTTTATACCTGATTAAACCTTTTATCTTTCTGCAGGGAAAAGCCTCAGGAGTCTCAGTATTCTTTCTCAGAGCAATAATTTTTTTCAAGATGAAGCAGTTCCAGCACTGTCTGAAGCTTATGAAGAAGAAAATCAGGTAACAGACGGAAAAATACTTTTGTGCGCTTACACTTGAAGTTAAAATCAGAAAGGAAATCAAATGTTCTCCCCCACAAAGCCTCGTTGCCTAATAAAAAATAAGGAAAATCCATCTCCCATTAATGGGAGGCTGAGCAAGGCTCAGGATAGGCGTTTGTAAGTCCAATGAAATGAAAGATGAAATTACTGAATGAAATGTCTCTACAGCAGCACAGATGTACATTAAATACCTGGCTCTGCCAGGCTTCTGTGCCCTCCAAGGAGGGGAATGTAGGATCGTTTGCACCTTCCTGATGTTCAGGCTGTTATGGATGATCTGATTTATGTCTAGATCTATCACCAGCATGCATTTATTTGCCTGTAGCCAACAAAAATGTGACTGTTAACAAGGAATGCCCTCAAAAATGTTGACAACAGCTACTGTGTGACATTTTTAAGGTATTTTTTAAGATGTGTGCAGAAGTGGTTGTGTTGCCTGGTAGCCCATCCTACTGCAGCTCTTACATCCATCTACCAGCTGAGCCAGGAAAGTAGTAAAGGCTTTGATCTGCCCCAAGTCTGCTGCGGGCGTGACAGAGGAGCACCCTCCTTCATCACTGCCCTGAAGCAACAGCAACTTGACGGGGAAGTTTTCTTCCAGATGACTGAAAAGAGCAGTGGGATTTGGCAACGGAATAATTTTTAAGTAATTGGGAGCGTCAGAACATGTTTAATAATATGCACTTTTGCAGGTTGTGAAAACCTGACAAATTTCAAGTTGCCGTGACAGCTTTGTCACGGAAACTGTACACTCTCATATGGAAATGGTGACAGAAGTGATGTGCGAGTTTGAAGTCATCAGTAGATGAGATGACATGGCGGGGCAGGGAGACAATTTGGCAACGCAAAAGGGAAAATGTTACAAAACGGAGGCAAACAGAGAGATTTGGGATGCTGGAGAGGATGTCAGGCTGGGCTCTCTGTGCTGGAGGGACTGGTGGGAGGAGCAGCAGCAAGCAAGGGCCCCGAAGCAGAGGTGATGGGTGGGCATTAATAGTTCTGAGTAGGAGGACAGAGAAGAAGGTTTAACAGCTGTTCAGAATGCAAGACATCCAGTCAGGAAGCATTAAAGCTGCGGGGAGCACGGCATGCCAGGCCAGTCCACGTGAACAGGTTCCTGCACGTTGTGCAGCACACAACGCAGCCCCACGGTCACAAACAGCATGTAGAGAAGCCCAACACGGGAATGGGGAGGGAAGAAAATATTTGGGTCCATAAATCACGAAACGCTGAAACCAGATGAAATAATTAACAAGAATTGAGGGAGGAAAAAAGAGTCCTTGGTGGTCCACCCTCCTAGGTCAGCAGATCTGAGTGCTCCCTCGTCTCTGGTAGGATGTGACGAGTTAATGAGCAGATAGCTAAAGCAGTTGATAGCCCAAGAAGCCCATATCTCCACAGAGATGCAGATTTGCTAGGAAATTCTGTTTGGTTAGAGCTGCCCCATATTTGCTCAGAGTGTCCGCAGTGTGCAGTCATTTAGTGAGCTTTTTCTAATAAATGACATTAGAACATGGTTGGTCATTCTCCTGCACAGAGCTGAAGGTTTAGGAGAAAGCTTGAAGAAATGTATGGAAAACAGAGATCTCGAATCCCCTGAAAGGATCTGGAAGTTCCAGAACACTGAGTGTTATGATGAGAGCTTGTTGGACAGTTATGAAGAAACGTGAATGAATATTAGGAAAGTTTCAAAGACTGATGTACTGAGAGAAAGTGGATCACAAAGGTAGGGATGCAGAAACAATAGAAAACTCAGGAGGAACACTTGGGTGAAGTCTTAGCTGAAGAGTGATGCAAACTAGCAAGGATTTTTAATTAACAAAAATGAACAGAAAAATTGGGAAATTAGGGATTTAAAGAAAGGAGGTGCTGTTACTCTAAAGAAGGGCTGGGATGTTAAGGAGGTATCGATTACAGAGGGAATCCCTGGGACTGATCCCAGAGGACTGTGCTCCTGCTGTCAGCCTGTACTTTCGGGTCACTTTACATAATCAATTAAAATGATTAATGGAAAAAACATGACCTGGTCAGTCAAAAATCTGACCAACGCTCAGTAAGTCCTATCTGTACACAGCAGCTACAAGCGAAGGAACCAAGGTAAATGTAACAGTTCAGGGTGTGCTTTTCACCCTGGCAGCATGGACTTAGCTGCTTTTCCTGGGTTTATGACTCTGAGAAATAAATTTCAGGCCACTCTCCGTTTCTATTTGATGTTATTTGTGTGAAGAGTCTCTCTGGAGTCTTGTAGTAGCTTAACAGATGGAGCCAGGGCAGAGATTCATACTGTGATGCTTATTTATTAATACAGCTTTTCCTGAGACAGGGAAAAAATATGTTTTTGTAGGAAACCTTTTCCCCTTTCCTGGAATGGAAAAAGAATGACATCTGGACCTCTCCTCTTCAGCTGTGCTTGGGATACATATTTTCTCCAGATATGTATTTCTGAATCTCATGACGATCTGGTTGCTTAGAAGTAGCTCCAGTAGCCAGTTTCTTTTTCCCACAGAAAGAAGTTTTAATAAAACAGCAGTTTTGTTCTATGTCAATGCCCTGGTTCTTTTTTGATCCCAAGGAACTACTGCTCTTGCTTATCTAGCCAAAAAATATAGAAAAACACAGAAGTAAAAAATTTATCAGAGGCAGTTTTTGCACAACGGGTGCGAATTTGGCTCTGTTGTCTGTGAGAAAGGGGTTTGAAGTAGTAGGAGGAAAATGCAGACACGCAAACATTTCAAATTATGATCTTCATTTCTTAATATCTGTTTTAAGAGAGGCAGAACAAAGGAACATTGCTGCAAGAGCCACTGTGAACTCACCATTCCACTCACCAGTCCCTGTGAAACAGCTGGAAATGTCCTCTTTGGCTCTTTTTTCCCCAGGCAACCAACCCTCCTCCTTCTGGCTGATATTCTGCATCAGTGAGGTTTAAAATAAGCCCGAGGGGTAAAGGCCCAGAGCCAGGGGACACTGAGAGGGTAGGGAATAGGGAATGAAGGACAACTCAGAGGCTGCACTTACGGGTAAAATCAGATGAAAGGCAAACCTGGAAAATTCTGATATTTTGCTCCCCTTGGGACCTAATTTACCAGCTTGGTAGCACTGTAGAAAGAAAACGATTAATCAGGCTCGTGGTATCTTACAGATCCCATGGAGCACAAATCTTGGGCTCATGATAGCACCAGTGGCCTGACTTTGCAATGACCATTTCACCAGCCCCCAGAAGTTTTGTCCTGTGCAATGGTGGAATTTGGGCTTTCAGTGCCAAGTGTACCAGCAGGCTTCAGACACAGAACAGCCCTCACTGCCTCATGTTTTGCATCCTCAGTTTAGACTGTGGGCCAGCACGGCCCTGAATCTCCTCTTAAGCCTGTGAGAATTCGGATCCTGGTGCACAAAAACCCATAGCAAACCAATTTTAGGGTTGGCAGAGGACATTTATTGAATTGGTACGGAGAAAGCAAAGGTGCTGCAGTGTGGGAGCCCAGCTGGCTCCATCTCTCTGCAATTTATAGCTGAGATTAATGGAAATCTTTTCATTACTACTAAAAACTGGTGGCGAGGTCTGGCTGAAACAACTGTCAGTTGTTTCAGCCAGGCATTGTGTCCACACACACAGCAGACTGCTCCTTGGATTGGTGTTGACTTGAGATGCTACTTCCATGACCCTCTTGCCCCAGTTTGATTGTTCTTTTCCACTTTTTTCCTGGGGAGAAGGGAAGGGCAATCAGAGGAACTGCACAATGCAGGAAAACCAGCAGCTTTTCCTCTTTTCTATAACATGCAAGCTTTCACGGGTGCATTTTTTCTTATCTCAATGTTTTCAATAGCTGAGTTTCCAAAGTAGTCAGAAAACATTTTTGAAAAGCCAACTGTGTGCAAAGGAGGGCTGAGGTGTTTCCTTGCTTTCACCCATGTAATGCTGTATTTCAAAGGGTGGCAAAGTGTGGTTTTGAAATCAGCAGCGGTCTAGAAAATCTGTGAGGCCAATACTGGGCTGTTGGGGAAGCTGGAATAGGAAAACCAGATTGATATGATTACCTCGCAAAAACTGTAGGTGAGATTGAAATGAAGCCAAGCTTTGAGTTACCCAACCTCAGTTACTGAACAACTGGAGAACAATGGTATAGCCGGCTGGAGGTAATCCCCATTTGATTGAACAATGCCCTCAGCTTGCAAACAGGTCCAAGGGTCAGAGAAGACCCCGCAAACCCATCAGAGGGTCCAAAAAGCAACTTTTAGACTTTAAAATGTAATGCCATAGGCTAATGTAATGATTCTTATAGGCTGTAGGCAAATGTTGTAAGATTTGTAGCTTATTCTAGATTGGTCAATGGAAATCAGAATATTCAACACAGGAGATGATTTATTGTATTGTAAACGCTCATTCTGGTCATTCTGCTCTGCTCTCTTCATTCTCTTCTTCCTCACTTCTCTGTGAGGAGCTGTGTCCTACAGCTCCTCGTAAGTCTTTCTTTCCCCACGCCTTCTACAATAAACCTCATGTTCTAAAACCCAAACATAGAGATCTCCGTTTGTCCTGACCGTCCACTGACCCGATCCTACAGGCACCGTGAATTCTACACTGGGCTGATGAAAAATCCTCTCTGTGTTATCCCCAACCACCGAATTGTCCTCCATGCTCAGATTTACCCTTCCTTCAGTCCCGGTGGGAAAGGTTACACAGCTGCAGGTCAGCACCTGCTTTGTGGAAGGAAGGATAAGAGAAAGCGTAATATTACTGAGACATTACAGAAAATAACAAAATCTGTCTTTAAGCTTATTGGCACACAGAAATGTGCGAAATTACTGAGTAATTAGAGAAAACTGAGTCTTCCACCTTGCTTTGTTTATACAGTCAGTGGCACACTCATGATTGCAGAGACAAACTATTGAATTTTCATATTATTACTGATTTGTTTTCTAGGATTTGGGTTTGTGGGTTGCTGAGCAGGGTTTGCTGTGTTTTTATGTTAAATGAATGAAATAAGCATGTCTCCTAAATCCCATAAATTGTAATTTCTTGTCTCTGAGGGCAACCAGTATCTGCCAGTGATACCCACTATACTGTGGCTTGTTTCTGATACACAGATTAACTGGGTGCTCCTCTAGAGCTGTGAAAGGGGGGTCAGAACCAGCAGGAAGAGCAGAGACAGTTTTGCAGGTTCAGAAAACTGGATTTAACAGAAGACGGTAAAATACCTCAAACAAATCAAGCCCGTATTTGTCTTAATCTTGCACACACATTTAGGCCTGTCCTCCTGCGTCCCACTGTTTCAGAACATCATCCTGAATGCCAGGGAGTCGTGTAAAGGCCCATAGCTTTCTGTGCACCTGCAAAGAGGCCAGGCAGGGTAGTGCTGATCTTGGTGGCCTCTCTTTGCATTCCTCTGTGAGACAGCCAAAGCACAAGTCTTGAACTCTCAGCTGAGTAAAGTCTCATTTGGACAATCTCAGATCAGCAGGTGAAGCCTTCACTCTCCTGTGCTGCTGGAGATTTGCTTCTGTCTGTCTCACCCTGTGCCCTTTCCTGGTATTAATTAAGGTTATCCTGGGCACCTTACGGCGGTGAGGTGTATTTTTGCAGGTTTTAAATGAAATACTTTTGACCCTATCAGCAGGATAGCCCTCACTCTCAGTTATTCAGGGCTCTGCAGGAAAGCATCATAAGTCAGAGGAGGGAGAGGCATGCATAATGCAAATCATAAATGATTTAGGCCAAAAGAACAGATCTGGTGTGTTAATCTTTGAAGAACACATAAGAAGGTCTCTGTTGAGACCACAGGAAGGTTGAAAGAACAGCAGGCTTGCTGAGGGCTGACCTAGCTCTGCATCAGATCTCTCCGGGACACTGTGCCACAGCTGCAGGCAGCTGGGGAGAACCGGTAGATGCATCATCCAAGAAAGGCACCTGATGGTCCAGAACAATCTGTGAGGACAAAGGCCACTGTTCAGGGATGGAGTGAGGAAAAGCCAACAGCACACCATTGCTTTTCCTCCTCTCACACATTGCAGCATCTCATTGTAATTGCTGATCCTACAGGAAAATGTTATAACACCACGGGTGTGCAGCAGCCAGAAATCTGATGGTGTTGATGACAAACAGAATCCATGTAGAAACAAGGGGCTTTGAGGAGAGGAACAATGCACATCTTGTGCCTACACTCAGCAATGTAGATTTTGTCTGAAAACCTGGCATTCTTCCATGCTCGGCAACCTTTAATTCTTTTAGAATCATTTCCTCCTCTTTTCTGGGATATGGGTGACATTTCTTGCTTCGGGGCGTTGGGACAGCCCAACTCACCTGATCAATACAAACTGTTAAAACTGCACTATTTTACTCTTTCAGCCCCTTTCAAAGGCAATTATTTTGTTCACTTTCACAGTGTATTTCCTTACCTAAGCTATCTTTTGGATTCTTGTATGTAACAGCAAGATAAAAATAACCCAATACTCGGGATTGTTGTAGAGCATGATTTTACGTGTCGGGTAGCATGTAACTGAACAGCCTCTAAACCTCCCCGGCTTCATCTAAGTCTTTTTGCCATTATTGGCTGGATAATTGCCCAGTGTCAAATACAAGTTGTTCTACGAGTGGCAGAGTTAATGAAGCCTCAATGCTTGTCCCTTTTGTTCCTTAATTCCCTTTTCTGCATGGAATGATCATTATAAAAAGCTTCCCACAGGGGAGACCAAGTGCGCTGTGTTCTTCAGTTTCTCTAGCCCGCTGCTTTTCTCCAAAACTTGTAGGATTCCAGATAGGTATGAAGGGATTTCCTCTCCTTTTCAAATGGCATTGAAATGGGTCAGTGCCCTCCAAAAGAATCGGGGTTGCCAGGAAACACTGGGCAGTGGCTCCTCCCCAGACATCATCCCCAGACCAGCACATTCCTTATCAAATTAGCACTGCTGTTGGTGCAAAGTGCTCTCCTGGCACCACCTGAGATGTATTCTGCTTAGGCAGAGAACCAGGTATGCCCTGACATTTGCCTGATGACCAATTCTTTATGTCCTGAATAACTGGATGGGTTTTCATTCACATCAGCAAGGACGACATTCTTTGTTAGCTCGGATTCGCTTTTTTTCCTTCCTAATACAGATTTAAAACTATGTGCAGGGTTAAAGCTGCTCTCGTGATCTTGGCAGATGTGAGTTTCAGTATTAAGAAGATCCAAGTTTTAAATTAATCTAAAAACATGAGCAGCACATTAATTAGTGAAAAATACCAGCTGACTGGAAATAACAAAAATAAGAAGGCAAAATGAATCTATTGGATAATTTAGGGTTTAGGGTTTGTTAAGCTAGAGAGAATGAACATGTTTTAAATTTATTTTTCTGGGTTTTGATGATTTTAGGAAGACTTGCCAGGAGCTCTTCATTTGAGGAAGCACAAGCAGCTGCCCTTTCACTTCTTCTGTTCGTGAATATCGAAGGGCTGCTTGGAGGAACTGTGCAGCTGCCAATGCCATGGCCAGGGACAGGGCTGCTGGGTCATTCTGTGGCCTCAGGCATGAGCAACACCTGCAGATTTTGGGGCAGAAGAAGGGGACAGCATTGCTCTGACAGGAGCAGCAAAGACCTTATCTCACGTAGGGTGGGCACAGCGGTGCTCGGCTTCATCAGGCTGGGTTTTAGGATCCAGCTGGGAAGCAGGTGGCTGAGGTTTTAACCAGCAGCCTGATGCAGTCCTGGCTTCTCCAGCAGCCTGGCACGTGGCTGCAGCAAAGGGAATTTGGCTACATCACTTATATGCTGCTGATATCCAGTGAACTCATTTAAAGACAGAGGAGAAATTCTGCTTAAAGGGGCTGAGACAAAAGATGGTGGCCTTCATGTGATCTGACTGAATCAGAAAATATTTTTTTGAATAGTAGTGCTTTTTATAAACAAGAGTGCTTGTGAGTCCCCTGGGACTTTGAAGATCAGTGTCTACAATTCTTTCTATTGGAGGCCACCTGAAGAGGACTTGGAGGTGCATTGACCAGGTGATAAATACAAGGCAGGCAGAGAAATGAGGCATAGAGAAATGAGCCGTTTACAGGATGCAGAAATCCAAACATTTCTCCTAAAGTTAGAATAAAAGGAAATACTTAATTCTCCGGTCACTGCTTCGGCTTTCCTGTCTGGGAATAAATCCCAGGTCTTCCCAGCAGCCAGGAGGGAGCTGCTGCCAGGGGTGAGGAGGCTGCAGAGGCAGACATGCAAACATGGACACCAAGCTTTGCCGGTGCTGGAAGAGGTGAGCAAAGTAAGATGTTCATAAACAGCAAATCACCAGGTTAGGCCTGACTTCTGCCAAACATTAGACCCCTGTGGTAGGAAAAAAACTTTGCTAAATGATAGTTAACTCTGAGCCACACACAGGACAGGTAAACCATGGGGTTATACACCGTGTAAGCACACCAGGTAAATCTCCAGTGCCACCCTGGAAAACAGTGCTCTGAAGAAAGGAGCAACGTGTGCAGAAATCAATATCCTGAGGATATTCAGTATTTTTGTTGTGTTGTGTTGGTGAGGGGCTATCATGTTCACAACTAGAAACTTTCGTGTTGTTGAAATTACTCTCTACTCTGTATGCTACCTAGATGCTACACTAATCATATTTTTTTTTTTTTCAAAATTAACCCTCTATAAAGATTTTATCCTAACCTTGAAAACAGTGGGTAAGTTTGTGCATGCTCCTCCTATTACAGTGGAACTACGACTGAGTGGTGGCTGGGAGTTGAACATACTTATGTACTAAAAATATCTGAATGCCTTTTTTTTAAGGTTCTTGACTCCCCGTGGGGCTTCCTTCTCTGGCTTATCCATTTTCTTTAATTCTTGCTTTATTTTTGCCTCTCCTTATTTTGCAGGTACTTTCTTTCTAGCGTGCTTCCTATCACAACTTCCAGAACAGATTTCTCCAGTATCATTCTCCTTTCTCTATTTTAGATGATAAAAACTTCAATCACGTTTCACACGGTGTTCCCACGTGAGACCTGCAGTAGAAAGCAGCAATGAGCAGCTACCCAGCCCACAGGGAAGGTGCTGTTTGGAGCCCATGGCCACCCTGTGTTCCTGTGCTGGAGACACTCGCCATGTCCTCTGAAGATGTTTTATTTTGTACAGCATTCTCACTTGGTAGCAGCATGCTATTTTGAAATAATTTCAGGCTCTCCTTGTTGCACTATGTAACGGTAGCAAAAATATTTTCCAACCATTTAAAAACCACCAAAGGTTATGATAATGATGGATCTACGCCCCTGAATGTAAACCCAGATCTTAATCATTCAAATACTTTTTAGTAGTGTGAAATTTATCAAAGAAAGGTTTGCATTCTCTTGTGTATATTTTACTCTCAAGCTGTGGACTTAGATATCATTTTTAATTAATTACAAAAATTCTGTAAGATTTTCTTTCAGCCTTATGGTCTCCTTAGTATAACATACCTAATTAACAGTCAATTGCCAGATGAAAGTAAGCTCCCCCATGCACGAGTTCGTTTGGAAGCAGAGTCTGATCTGCTACATTTTTATCTTCTTGACAAAGGAATCACCAAGAGTCAGGTTGCTCTTGCATCACAGAGTGCTCTTGTTTTGCTGGCAGCCACAGGAAACATGTTAGCTGTAAATGGAGATGTTACCTGAGAAATGGCCAACATAATAAATACGGAGCTTTGTGTCACCGTTTATGAAATTATTTATCCACAGTTGTTTGTTCCTCGTGGTTCCTAAAGGAAAATACAACGTTTTGTATTAAACGATTAAGGTAGAAATCCCAGAGAAGAGATCTTCTGAGTATTTGGATTGATTGGCGTTGGTCCTTTTGAAGTTAAATCTGGCAGGATGGGGAGGGAGCAGAGGTTTGAAAAGTTCATCTGACGTCACATATTGTCAGTGTAGAAACTGAAGGCTTTACTTCACCTGCTTTTGTTGAGTAAAAAAGATGATTAAAACAGAAAACAAAAAGGAAAAAACCATTGCTTTAAAGGTTGAAATGCTTATATGATTATCCCACTAGGCATAATGTAATAATAGGATTGGTTACCAGAAATACTTTCTCATTTAATGCAGGCAAAACACCTGTCAAATTCTTTTAGCATCTTATACAAACACACATGAAATTTTCAATAAGAAGACAAGGAGGATGAAGAGGATAAGAAAATATATATGTAATGTAGGTAGGGCTTGTATTGCAGTGGGAGAAGCTGGAATAATAGGAGGTGAGGTGGGTATATTTGATATTTGGTGTTAGAGGGAGGCACATATCCATTGATTGGGTGTGGTGTGATTAGAACTGATTGATTAAAAGCTGTGAGCGTGGGCCTGGCATGCAGGTGGAGGAGAACCCTCTCAGGGAAGATGCAGACAAAGAAAGAGCTGTTATTTGGAGTGGAACATGGAGGTTTCTCAAGCTACAGACACGTTTTTGCCAACAACAGTGAGTTTGGAGTTAAGGAAGTATAATAATGAAGTATAATAATGAAGTATAATAATGAAATATAATATTTGATGTGCCTGCTACAGCTTTTAGCAGAGCAACCCAATGGCTCAAACAACATGCAACTGGAATTAGTTCTGACAAGCTTACCAACTGTCTACCAGCAGCCAGGTGGGTTTTTTATTTTTTACTATTTTATTGGGGTTTTTTTAAGGAAGATGACATTTGGAGTTTGGAGTAGAATACTTGGAAATGAGAGACAATTAAGTGTCCTGTATAGAAAAGGAAGCTGTCACTTGCAGAAGGTGGGGAGACAGCTCTGACTGAAGCTGCACACAGAAGGCTTCAACACTGAAATGTCACTGGCTTCATGAAGGGCTCAGCAAGAGGCTTTCAAATTAAAAAAATTTTAAAAAGTTGGTTAGGATTTGGGTCAGGATATTCTAAGGGCTCCAGAAGAATGGGTGAAGCCGCATTATTTAGGTGTTAGAGCTTCACACTTAGGAGCTTTGATTGCACTTTTGGGAAAAGCTGCAGCGTAAAGCAGCTGGCCCAAGTTTGGGATTGACCCTGTTTACCACTCAGCCAAGACACAAAAATAGAGATGCTTGACAGAAAAGTGGTTCTTGGCTAAAAAAAGGTACAGCATTGCTGCCTGGAGCCATATGTGTGTAAAGAGGGACAATATGGCTGTGTGTCATTAACACGAAGATTCACAGCATGGTGTTGAAAATGGAAACAGATGTAGGAGCAGCAAAGCTCTTGACTTTCAAGGATCCAGAAGGCAGTGGGCAAAGGCCCTAGGTCAAGCCTGAAGTAAATGAGCATGATTTTCCATCAGAGCAATCAGAGTATTTAGAGGTAAAGGTAATGAGATAGAAATTGGATTCAAAACAATATGCTGGACATGAGGAATATTGAAAAGAAAAATGCTGAGCTGTATTTAGTGCAGCCACACAGAGAGATGAACTCATTTCTGAATTCCTCAAATCTGCGTTTGAGGTCTATGTGCTGCAAAAGTCTGGCAAAAATTATTTGGATAAATTGTAAAAGCAGGACAGCATTTCAACTATGGCATTTATGGAAAGGGCTGCACCAATTGCAGGTGCTCCAAAGAGCGATGGGGGCTTAAGGTGCTGTGGGTGCAACAAAGCCACCGTAAATCCCAGCTGAAATGAATCAATATCTTCTTCCTAAATCCATTCATGTGCAGAACTTGGTGGCTGGGCAGAGCTGACTAAACTGAGCTCACTTTGTGTGTCTTTGGAGTGAGGACTGGAACTGGAACTGAATACAACTCTAACAGTGAACATGTGTGAGAGACTGCAGTGCGAGCAATGACCACGTATCACAGTCAGTGCATTTGCTCATATATGAGAGTCATGCATTCAGGACTTGCAGTGTAACATGCCATAAAACACCAGTGCTGCCTGGTGTTTTACGGCATAGGAGCAAAGCAGGAGTGTGACTTTTATAAAATTGAGATGGAAGTCCTGCATTTTGCCTCACCTCAGGAAAATATAAACTGTGCGTGGATAGAAAAGGAAAATATGATGTTTGAAGAAGCAGCGCTGCTGCAGGGAAGAATAAGCAATTGTACCAGGTACTCTTTCTGGCAGGAAATGGCACATATTTTAAAGGAAATTCTCCTGTAAAATTAGCTGAAGCTGTATCAGTTATGAGTTGCCAGCACAGGCGCTTTTGCATGAAGGTCTACAACGCACCTTTGAAGTGTGACAGGCGTCTGTACAGCAGGGGATATTTAAATTGGCCTCACATGGATAACAAAGCACTTTGTACAGGCTCTGAGAAGGGCATTATACAAAGGCAATAAGGAATCCATCAGGCCCAGAGACTATTCCAGCAAAGAGGTTCTTATACAGTGGGAAAGGGTTTGATTTACTGCAAGTAGACTTAGCAAAGGACTCAAGATGAAAATGGCAAATAGCAAAGAAGAAAAAAAAGAAAGACTCATGGTCTGGATCTCCCCTCGTTTTGCTGCATAGAGCAGATAGCGCTGATACATGACTGAAAGGAGGGAGAGAGAGGTAGTCAGCCAGCATGGCAGAGCAGATATTGGGATGGGCGACATATTTAGAAGTGGAGGAAAGGAGAGATAACAAAGAGGCGGTTTAATAATTGCCTGCAGATAAAACCAGAGGATAGTTATGGAATATGCACACTGACATTATTGAAAATTGGTCACAAGCTTTCATGAGCTGCAAGAGGGGACCAGGACGGGGTACTGGGAAGTAATAAGTGTGACAAGATGAGAAGGCATGTTTGTAATCATCATGTATCACATCTCCCAGCACAGCCCCACAGATTTCTGTGCTCAGCACAGGCACAACGGGCAAGCAGGGCTCTGGCTGGGAATACATCCCCTCTGCCTGCCTAGGAAAGGCCTTGCAGCCTATGGAAGCACAGGTGGGATGCGAATGGGTGTCTTGAGACGGGAAATACGGCCAGCCCCTCTGCCAGGCAGTGCCATGCAGAAAGGAACGGGCTTGGATCCTTCCTAAGGGTGGCTGTGCGACCTGGCATTCCCCAAAAGCTGCAGCTGTGTTCTCATAGTGTGGATGCAAGCAGGATTTGAACACAGGCACTGTGAGTCTGTCTCATTTCAGATGCAGAACTAGATGAAGAGAGGGATACTTGAGAGTAATGACCTCAATAAAAAAGCAATAATACGCAGTGAAAGAGCAGTTTCTCCCCTGATCAAGTGCCCCACAGTAGTCCTGTACAGCTAACCTGTGGGGTTTTGCAGGCAGTAATGTTTTCTTGAGAGAGGATCATCAGCAAATGCTGCGTTAAGCCCCGGACTGCTTGCTCTGCCCTTGCATTTTGGCAGCAGCCTTTCTGCTAGATGAATGATTTGCAGAGCAGCTTTGTGGACTGGATTTGTGAGGATGATCTGGTTTAAAAAAAAAAAAAAAATAGCTAAGGGGAGAAAGAAAGTTATTTTTAACCCAAATCGGTTCATTATTCATGCTTAACAGGAGAGCTTTACCAAGTCAGGAAAGCACACGCAGGAGGGAAGGACACTGCAGAGCAGGGTATGGTCTCAGCTGTGTCAACTGGGGCAGTGGGGCCTGGGTTTTAGCCTCTGCTGTGGGCTCAGCTTCTGCAAACATGGCAGGTTTCAGTCTGCTCCAAGGCTTTTGTTTTTACAACTCATTGTTCCAGATTTGAACTGGAAAAATTACTGTTTAAGGCTGCTGCTTTTCCAGGAAAAGTACCCCTACTTTTATTTTTCAAGAGTTTTAGGTTGGGAAAAGGTAAAATAAGTTTTTCTTTTCTCTCTTTTCTCTCTTTTCTCTCTTTTCTCTCTTTTCTCTCTTTTCTCTCTTTTCTCTCTTTTCTCTCTTTTCTCTCTTTTCTCTCTTTTCTCTCTCTCTTTCCATTGTAGGAGCAGAAAGTGATGGCTTTCTGCATTCTGATGCTCTGGACAGCTGCCTGGGGGATGCTGGGCTCAAGGCTTATAGGGTGAACAACAGAAAGGTCAGGCAAAAGTCAAATCCTGGCTTTGAAATCAATAACAATCCCATTTCTTCATAACTGAGGGTCTCAGCGTTGGGCTGCACCGTCTCTTTGCAGCAGTGGGATGGCCAAGCACAACAGAGACAGTGCCCATCTTGGAAGGAAACAATGAAAACTACAGGTTTGCCACCCCAAAGGCATTAACCAAGGCAGGCTGAGGCACATCTTGACCAAGGCCAGTCATCCTCCTGCCCGTGGATGCCTTTCGCAGGAGCTGAGAAAGCAGCCCATGTTTCTCGAGCCTCGCTGCAGTTCCTGAAGTCCATAAATTGCTTTCTCCTCTTCTTTCCTCATTTTCTTTTATCCTGAGAGATTACTGAGCTGAGAGTCTGCCTTCTCATAATGAGGCCAGAGTACATTGGAATTATCTGCGGGCATCAGTTAATAAACAGCAGAATAAAAGGCAGAGAGCTGGCTGGGAGTGACAGTGTCACGGGGCAGGAGCCCCTTTCCGGAGCAGGGAGACAGGAGACGGGGCAGGAGGGTGCAGCTCCTGCTGCAATTAAACTAAATTGCCTGACTCTCTTATCCTCCCCCCTGCCTTGAAAACCCGGGGTGTAAATTGCTGTCAGGATGTGGCTGTTAATGAACCTGAGCTGCAGGTTCAGTGTCCCCTCTGCTGTGCTGGAGGAGGGTGGAGTGACAGAGGGTGGCTGCATCACTGTGGACAATGAGACCTCACAACTGACTTTAGGGGAAAGCCACCAGTTCTTATTTATTATTTAAGTAGCTGCAGCAAGCCATTAAACAGTTAACACTCAGCATCCCAGGAGGAGACAGGACCAATGTAAACAAAAGCATGATTTACTTGTTATTCCTTTTTTTTAATCATTATTTCATGCAGGACTCGTAAGGTTGCTTATCAGTAAGGTTGCCCAACATTTTCCTTTGGGAAAAGCTGTTTTCAATTGCTTCTAGCAACTCTTAACCATTTGGACTGTAATTTTCCACACCAGATATTTGGCTCAAACCAAGCAGGTTTGGAAAATTTCCAAGACATTGTGGTTTACAGGGTTTACGTCTTTTTTTGTTGGTTTTTTTTTTGGGTTTTTTTTTTGGGTTTTTTTGTTTTGTTTTGTTTTTTTGTTTGTTNTTTTTTTTTTTTTTTGATGCATTACCTCGGGAACATGCATTCTTTTGTCCGTGCTAAAATTTAAAATTTAAAAACGTGTTGAAGTGGGAAGGTAATATTTGCTGTCCCATGGTGATGTGCCAAGATTCAGTCATATTATAAAACTATGGAAAAAAGTATTTAAAATATCAGAACTGAGCACCGTCCTTCCCCTGCCAGCTCAAGGGTAATGGGATGTTGTGCTCCGAGAGTAATTGAGCAAATAATTATGTGCTGTTTGTTTGCTGAGTCTGCGGTTCAGTTTTCAGGATAAAGCTTGAGGATTTCTGTGCTTCTACATGTGTTTCTGTGGCAAAAGTGAGACCAGCTTATTAGATTCAGCTCCCGATGCAGAAAGGAAATATTTTCCTTTGAATAAGGACTGCAGGATTTGGCCTTTGAACGTGTAACTCAAACATCTCTGTCTTTAATACAGGACTGTATTTATTTTTGACAGACCTGGGGCAGGAAATAAAAAATGGGAATCACCTTTCACTCTTTCAAAAAACACAGCAATTAGAAAAAAATAACAATTTCTGTAGAACACCACGTGTCCAGGTATTCTTCTAGTTGTAACCTTGTGACATTAGCAATGCAAGTGAAATCTTGTGTTTTCCTCTGTTTGGATCAAGGAACCTAGAAACAGTGACAGCCTATTTATTTTTTTATGGTAGCTGAACCTCTATTAAGAGGTATTATTCATGGTGTTTGATTTTTCTGCCTTTACATCCTCACATCCCCATGGTTACTGTTTGATTAAACTTTGATCAAAGAAAAGCCAAATTATGTCGTTAGTTATTTGACCCTGTGCGGAAAGGGCTCTGTGAGTAAATAAGTCAGTTCTAATTCATACAGGCACAAATTCTGAAATATTTTTCAAGTAGAATTTCCACTCATAGGGGGAAAAATAAAGTAGTTTTTAGCAGACTATGCATAATATGGTCTTTTATTTTGTTCCTGGTAAAAACTTTTCATTCATCTTTTGACTAGAGCTGCCTGCTTGAAAAAGAAAGATCACTCCAAGGCTGAAAAAACACCCTTGCCTTCAATGTTAGTGGCATTAGGCAATCGATGCTTGATTAGAAAATCAAAGCCACTTCCTTTTCATCTCAGACTGGGCCAATTAATAAATGCTCAGCTGGATTTGAGCATCAGCAGCGTATTTTTTCTGATCCACGAGGAGCCGGCTCAGGTTCAGGGTGTGCTGCTCGCAAGGCTTGCCTGAGCAGCAGCGCGTGTTCCCAACAGCACCAAGCACACGGTCAGGGTGATGTCTGAGAGCGGGAGGCTCCCTGGAACAGAGGCCAGAGAAGATTAAGTGAATAAACTGGGGATTTATTGCAGGGCCTTCAATAGGGACACCTCGGGCAGACAAAAGCCCTCTCCGGGAGAGGTCACACTCAAGATGGACCCCAGGTCACGAGTTTTCTACATTTTATAAGTTTTGATCAATTTACATATCAGGGTTAATTCTCCAATGACAGTTTCAGATGATGATGTAATTCACCCCAAGTCTGTCCCCCCTTTTAGAGCTTTAGTTTACAGACTTTGGGGCCTGGAACAGCAAAGTGTCCTTGAGTCCAGGCCTGGAGAGGATTTGTTGTGTCTGACTAGAATGTGAGAACAGGAGTTAACAGACTATATGGAGTTTTAGAGCTACACTAAAGCAGCACAGGGTCTAAAAAATATAAAAGCTAAATCTTAAGGCATCAAGGGTGAGATGTCTGGGGGGCTTGGACTCGGAGGAGGCCTGTTTGGGTGTTTGACGGTGCCTTTAGCAGCGTGTGTTGCCGTGGGACATGGCTCTCGTCTGTCCAGGGGTGAGCAGGGCAGTTTCAGGGCAGCCTGAACCCTGCCTAGGGAGTGCCAGAGGGACTGCGTGAGTTTAACCGGCAAACGGAGCTGGAGACAGGCTGGAGAGCTCAGTGTGGGACAGGTTTGCTTTTAGAAGCCTGGGATATTCATCACAGTATTTGCACTGGCAAGAGAAGAGGAAACTCCTGTAAAAGTAAGGAATATGGGACCCCATTACAGTCAACGTTGTAAGCACAGGGTTGTGCCAAGCTGGGTGGAAAAGAGGGATTATAATTTGTTTTAAGGTGCTTGAGGCGGCTGGAAAGAAGTGTTAAAATTGGTTAAAACCAGGAAGGCTTGACTCAGAAAAAGCAGAAAGAAGAAATTGAGGTAAATGCTTCTACTGTGACAAAATTAGTCACAGTCAGGAGGATTGCTTGAAATATAAAGTAATCCTGGAACAAGCATCACAAGCACTTAGGGAAAAGTCCTTCAAAATAATGTGGAAAATGGGACAGAGACAGAAAGGAAGGTCTTGCTTAAGCTGAGGCAGCTCACAAACTTGATAGCGACCTGGCTAGAACTTGGAGCCATGAAATGCACAGGAGTTTTGGAGTCTTCCTTATACACATAGATTAATGTGACAGTACGGAGAGAACTAGAAACAAACAACCTATTTATCTGTAAGGGGAAAGAGCAAATGGGGATTTTGAATCTGCTAGAACTATAGGCCTATGTCAAGTGAGCGAGAGCATTTGACAGACAAACAGTTGATCTGGACTTCATTAAAAGTGAAAAATGTATACGATAGAAATGCACTTGAGAAACATATGGTTTGTGGCAAGTTACAATAGTTCCCCTGCTCCTTACACAAAATACGGAACAAATGTTTTATTCACCTTTACATAACAAGCTGAGATTCATTAATCATCTTCCCCAACAACAATAGGAGACAAAAGTGTCTTGGAGGTGACTCAGATGAATTATAGTTGAAGTATGTCATGAATTCAAACACAAGAAAGCTGTTAGGATATGATTTGGATACGGACAGATGACTCTCCATTTTTCTCCTTTGCTACTCTGTCCAGATCAGCTATGGATTATCTCCCAGGGATGACGGACAATGGCATTTAAATTCTTAAGAATTAACTTGTGGGGTGGCTCAAAAAATTA
The DNA here is from genome assembly GCA_013400735.1 of Pomatostomus ruficeps. Taxonomy (NCBI): domain Eukaryota; kingdom Metazoa; phylum Chordata; class Aves; order Passeriformes; family Timaliidae; genus Pomatostomus; species Pomatostomus ruficeps. The sequence continues at coordinate 86,456 of VYZT01062773.1, read as the reverse complement.
ATCAGGCCGGGGCCAAGCCCTCTAGCACCTTCAAACCAATAATTTTTTTTACGTTACGTGGGAAATGGCATCCAGTTGTCCACATGATTAATTCCTCTCTTCATGCAACCAGATGTAGGGCATTAGGAGTAAGAAGAATATTGCAGCCTTTAAAAGGGGGAAAGCCCTCACCAAGAGGCTATTTTAGGCTTGCTCAGAATACAAATTGAAGTGAGTAGAACTTCATAATGCTCAACTAAGGGGAGAAACGTGTGATATCAGTTTTATCACTGGTTCTTACTGAACCATTGAAGTCACGCTTTTTCCCCTCTCTTTCTCCTTTCCCCAAATCCAAGGCCATAAACTTGCTGGATTAACAAAAATGCTGCTCAGTCAAAAGTGTTTCAGAAAGATGTCTGGATTATCTGTGTAGGTACTTAACACTTCTGGTCATCAGGAACTGACAGAGAAAGAAGAGGATTTCATTTTAGAGACTTCTCTGACTGATATTAGTGCTTCTTGAAATGTATGTGACTGCAAAGTACTTCATTGAGCCTCCAAGCTTCCCACCCAGATGTCATGCAGTTCAGCTGCAGATTCTTACCAGATGGATTGGCAAGCATATATATTTATTTCTTGCTGGTTAGCCAAGGAAAAATGACTGAACAAGTCAGTTCATAAAAATGGCTTAGGCTGATTGTTCTCTCCTTTTCACACTATTGCTGGAAAAATGTGGGAGAGAGAACTACTGAGAAGTAGACAGTACATGATTGTCAAAGAAGTTGTTTAAATAAAGATAATGAGAATTCTTGGCACTTATTATCCTCTCCTTCAAGAGTTTGATGGTTATATGCACCTGGAACCATAAAATATATACATTCAAAATGCACTTACAAGGGCTGCCCTTGGCTTTCTGGAACGTGGCCTCCTCCTGCTTCATTGCTCATTCACTTTTCTCCATCCTCTTAGGAAACTTTTGCAAGTTCCTCCACTTCTCTCTGCCATATCCTGATTCACCCATGCTTTGACACTTCACTTGGGTCTCTCCTTCTTTCCAGCATCCAGAAAAGCTTTTGGTTCCACCTTCCAAGCTCAACACTTCAATACGCTTCTAAAAATTCAAGAATGGTCCTTAGGGGGGCATGGCCAACAGCTCCACAGCAGGACCAAAATGCATTTTTTGTACCTATATCCTAGCACATGCTACGGCTGGGTGTAGGAATGGATATATTTACAAATGATGAAAAAAAGTAAGGGTGTTCTTGTGAAAATGAGATCAGAAATGCGAGAGTTGGAACAGTAAAAGTCGCATATCCTATATGATAAGTAAAGAGAGACCTTCTACCATGAGAAAAAAATGCAAAAATGCACAAGCTGGGCCAACTCCCCAGATACTCACAGCATATACACACGGGGCTCACATCTTATCACAGGACCTTTGCCAATATTGCAAAAAACATTGTGATTGGTTATAAAAAAAGTGAACCCAGAATTTACCAAAGTGAAAAAAAACCTCTTGAGAAAGTTTCCATTTTAGCTGACCCACATTTCAAACTATTGGGTGAAGATTTTAGGGAAAAAAAAACCCCAAAAAAGGTAACAGACTATGGAAATCTCAATGCAAGACCTCAAACATTTCCAGAGAATGGAAAATGTTTCAGCTTCCTGCAGATGAAAACTGATAATGCAGTGGTGGCAGCTCAGGCTGAAAGGAGGGATGATAATAAGGAATTCATGCAGTGAATCCTGAAAGAAACCCTGAAAATAGTGGATGTGGAAGAAGAACCCTAGAAAGGCGTCTCCTCTCTCTTATCTGCAGCAAGGTTACGTGGAACTGCTGTAACATACTGAGTAGTGCTAATACCAGGATTTTCTGGGCTGTGGACTACAACCCATTAACCCCCACCTTGGCTGGTGAAATGGCAAAAAGTCGCAGGATATTCGTTTTGAAAAATAATTAAGATTTGAGGTGACTTTTCTAGCAGACAAACACTGAGTGATGAGTTTCTGTGGGGTTTTTAAGTTACAATTTCTTCCCTGTTTTCCAACATAACTCGATTAGAGGAAAGATGTCTCTTGGTAAATTTATGGTTGAACTGAGTGAGACTCTTGAAATAACAAGAAATGAGGTTTGATGACTCAGGAGATCCCTTTTAGGTTAATGGATCTAGCCCATACATATTGATAAACCGTGGAATATAAATGGATAAATGGCTTCTGGTAGATGTATGAGGCCATGCTAAACCTGACAGTCTCGAGAGCTCCTTCATTCAGGTGAATGATGCACCCTGCAGACCTGGAAGCACTGCCAGTGGCTCTGTTGATGTTTCAAGTGTGGGAGCTGCAGCTTCATTTGTCTCCGTCGGGGCTAACGTGGGGTGCTCTATGCAGAGGTGGAAATGCAGACCTTAGATCCAGAGGCCAAATGGTTTCTCTTTCAGGCCAAACAAGTCTGTTTGTGCAGTAAAAAACAGCAGGGGCTGGGAGAATATGGGCTAAAAGCAGATTTAACCCAAGCTGCCTGGGGCTGAGGACAACTGGCTGCAGGTGAGTGTGGTGGAGAATGAAGGGCGAGGAAGGCGTGACCTCGAGAGGGAGCAGAGAGAATTTCTTGGTCTCAGCACTGACAGAGTGACAATCAGTTGTGAGACCAAGCACACTAGAGGAGGCGATTTTTTCTGCTTTGCTCTGGAAAGCAATCTTTGCACACAGTGTTGTAATAAGGCTAGATTGAGAATTCTTCTGCTGGGAGTCAGGCAGAAATCTGACCCTTCAGGCACATCCCCGTGACACCCATACGGAGTGGCTCACCACATTTGGGTGAAATGAAGAGACACTGCTTTCCAGCTGGACCCAGAGTGCAAAACTGCCTATTTTCCCATGACTCTGTTTCCTTGTTAGAGATTAAAATCTAAAAAGTGTGAGGCAGCCAGGACAGGGAGAAATTTTCCCTGGGGTGCCTCTCTTGTGTTTTCTACATAATTTCCCTGGAGAACGTGTCCCCCTCACAGAGACAGTACTATTGCAGGAGCTGAACAGCTTATGAAGCCTCACCAGAGCACCAAATATCTTTCTAATTACTTCACTGCATACAGGATAATTATAGAAAAAGAAGGATGAAAGCCTAAATGAAGTACAGAGGCCCTTGAAATAATGCCACCAGGTAAAACACTGCTGCCATCTCCTCTTCTTTTCCTGTTGACCTCTCCTTTCATCTCAGCATTAAATGCCCACTTTAAACAGCTTTTTATGCTAACCAACGGTCCTAATTCGTGAAGCTTCTTGAAATTCATTTTTGTTGACTGCCTGCAACAGAAAGCTTTAATGCTTCATTCCTTGTAACTGAGTAAGCTTTCTGTGCTCTGCTTGCATTGCTTCGAGCCCTCAGACAATCATCATCTGCCCCGACAATGCTAACTTGGCTCCTTCAGCCAGAAAAAAAACAGACTCCATGAGTTTTGGCTGTAAGATGTGGGAAGGAGAATAGTTACTGTGAGTAAGGCACGGTCTGGAAGGGAGAGTGCACAACAGTAAGCACAGACAGGGAGAATTTTGCCTCATTTATCTGCAGACTGAGAAAGCCGCTTGATATTCTCCCTCCTAAGCAACAAACGACAGCACAAAAAGCGATCACGTTATTAATTCAGATGAATAGCGCCACACACCCCTGCGTTACATAATTATTTCATTAAAGTGAAGGATCGCTTTAAAACATCATTAAAACCTAACCAGCCGAAAATAATATGATTCCACTGACATTTGATTTAATTAAAATCTGAAAGTTAGGAATATTGAAATAAGTATTAGCTCCAGAGAGTCTCTGGAAGAAGCGGCGTCAGGTGCTTTATCCCTTTATCAGGCATCGTGCTTCTCAGAGAGCAGGGGGCAGCAGGAGGAGTGAGGGGTTCCTGGGGATCCCAGCTCAGCAAAAATCAGTGAAGCCAGCAAGAGAGGGGGGCTGCACACAGTTCTTCCAAACATCCTCGAGCCAGTCAAGCAGGGTTTCCAGATTATCAAAATAAGTATTACTCATTCAGTTCAGTCTCAACAGTCCAAGAACCAAATTGATTCTCTGAACTGCGAGAAACAATGGCTCCAAGCCAAAGCCCGCTGAAACCAAGACAAAGATCCCCTGCTGACTTCAATAGTTTGCTGGATCTCACCCAATGCAAGTAATTCCCTTCTTCTTTCTAGAGTGAGTTTCTTTTTCCTGTCGCAGCTTCACACAGTATTTCCATTGTGGCTGCCTTTATTTGCACATTGCTCTTCTTTTACTTACAATTTCAGGTTTGTATTTTTTCCGATACTTTATATTTTGCATTGTCAGGATACTTTTCTCCGCGGTTGCAGAGAGTGAACTGACCTAGTTAAAATTAAAAGTTTCCAGCATAAATTAGATTAGGATGGTCTAGTGGTCCGAAAAGGTGCTGTAACATGCTGCGTTCGTCTTAATTTCCTTCAGTAAGAATGGCTGGGTGAAAAGACTGTTATTAGGGCTACTTGGTTTACACCATAAGAATTGCAGGTCTGATGATATCCTGCTAGGATGCAACAAAACTGAATTATCAGCTATTTCAACTAGAAACACAATAGTTTAGTTTCATTTTTAGCTATGAGATTTCACATTTCATTTGAAATGCGTATGAATCTAGTGAGTAATAAAGTAACGGTGCTTACCGACAGAAAGGATATTTCTGCCTTCTTAAGACTGGGAGCTCTCAAGCCTGAGATTAGAAAAATCTTATCCCAAGCTTTGGAGATTGCAAGAAGTGGATAACTCGCTCAGCATATCTCAGCACAGGCCCGAAGTCTCTGTCCATGAGCTCTGTTCATGCAGCAGACCTCCAGAGGGTGATTAATGCTACCAGCCTCATCTACCAAAAGCATCTTAAGCCTGACTCTTTCTAGGCACAGCGCAAAGACTTCGATGCTGAGCTGCTGCTGGAACTCCATCTGGCTCAGACTCCTTATGCTCGCCCTTAAACCTGTGGGGGTTTTTGTACAGTCAGAAGCAGACTAATGTCTCCTTAAAGAAGGATATTGTCTCCTGCCAGTCCTATTGTTCCTGTAAATACCTCTCATCACTGCTTAAAAAAGAACAAGAGGATAATGGATATTCATTCTGAACGGAGCCCAGGAGCACTTCACCCCGGGAACTGCATCACTCTGTGCAGGCAGAATCCCTGCAAATGTCAAAGCGAGGCCTATTAACAATAATGCACAGATAATAATTAGTAAATAATTGATGTTGACGTTGCCATTTGATGCTGTGTCCGGCTCTGCTGTGTGCGTGGCAAGCTGAGTGGTTGGCTCTGCTGGTGAAAGCTGCGTTGCTCTTTGGCTTGTTGGTATCCAGCTGTCTGTCACTCCGATATCTAATGGATGGGTGTGCAGTGATTGCTATGCTGAGCTACAGGATGCCAACATTCTCCAATATGGGGGAGCAATTCCCCACAACTCTCTATCAGACCATAACTCTTTCTTATCAAGCCAAATTTTAGCACAGCTACAGCCCAGAGAGACTCTCTTTTGGATCCATTTTTCAGTGTGCGAACTGTTACTGTTTTAAACCTATTTTCTGCTCTTTTGCATACTTTGCTGTTTGTTACAAAGAATTCAATCTATTGCTCAAAAAAATGCACCTGGGAATGGTTTTGGCATTGATTGTGGAATGGTTTAGTTATTTTGGGGGCTATGGCTGTATTATAGATGTCATCTGAAAGCTATTTTGGGGCACTTCAGATCTGTTGTTTTCTTCCTTCCTCGTGTATGGTCAGCTGCTATTTTGAAAAGGGAGTAGGGAGAAAGGGATGGGATAACTGAGGATGGAAAGACTTGTGACAATGCACAGGGAAACTGTTTTCCTCGCTTTTTCTTTTGGAGGAACCAATCCTGTGTTGGTGCTATTTCAGAAAGTTTCTGCCTCTCCCTACATTTTGCATGTATCATCTCGGGTTTCTGCCTCAAGTGCCTCACCAATTTATGCTCCTGGGATATCTCTGTGTGAATGCCATGGAGTTCTTCAAATCAGAGAAAAGCACTAATGAGATACTTCCCCTCTTAGCATCCAGCATTGTGTAAGAGTGGTTGCCTGGTAAGATTATCAGCTTCCCTTGGCTTTTGGTGGGACCATTGTGTTTCCATCCCCGTATCCTAGCAGTGCTATTTATCCCTGCCCCATTCTGTCCTCTGTGCTCCAGAAAGAGCTTGGTTTCTAGAGATGAAAGCACATTTCCTCTTCTTCAATATCAGCAAGCCTAGAAAAACCGAGTCTTCTTTCCTAAAACATAAAGACACCCCGAAGCATGCACACAGAGGGGTTTCTCAGTCTGGGCTGCCTGGAAGAGGGAGCATTACAAGAGATGGGTATGGGAGCACAAATACAGATTTTAATGAGCAGACTCGAAATTGACTGAGGGTCAGGCAAGTGTGTGCTAACATAAGGCGAGTTGTGCTGGTGAAAAATCTAACAGAGGTGAAAATAGAACAGCTTGAAAGTTACTTAACAATGCAGAGCACACACGGCTGTGGTTCAGAACAGCCAGGAAGGAGTGACTGAGAAAATAAATGCTGTAGTGGGGTTTAGGTAGGTGTGAGATGTTTGTCCGTGCTGAATAGCATTAGCAGCTTGTTAAGGCCAGGCAAAAAATAAATCACTGACTTCAACAGACTTTACTGTTTAGTAAGTCCTTACATTTAGATTTACACAGTGAACCAGACTGCCAAAGTGCATCTTGAGTTAGTGAGCTGGTGCTCCTCAGCTGAAGGAATTATCTTGATTTATGTGATAAGCAGTATGTGCACTTAAAGCCAACCAAGGTAGTTTCCTCATGCAGGGCCTTACAAGCCTCAGAGCCTGCACACACGCTCCCTTTTGCACTATTGCCAGGGAGAAATTCTTGGCTCTGGTCTTTAAGCTTCCTGAAGAAGGTATAGCAGAGCAGATGGTTGGAGTTATTTACTCCTTTTAAGGGTGAAAAAATCCTACTATCCAGTATTTCCACCGAAGAGATCTTACACCTATTGAATCTATAATCCTTTGGGCTTCGTTCTTTGCTCTTGACACAGAAATCACCTCGCTGTTCATATTCCAGCAAACCTAAAGCTTTCTTGCCCACAGCCTCTCAGGATCCATTTAGACAGCGAGACCTATTCAAATGCCAGCAGTCATATCAGTGCTGCATTTTGTGCTCGAACGGTTCAGCACTATGAAACTGAACTCTGAGACAAGCGCTTGAAAACCCTGCCCAAGGGACAAAGCTTACATTCGACCTCCTGCATTCCACATTTGCTTTCCTTGACTCATCATCTCTCCTGAAGATTCCCTTGCCTGTCAGTCCATTTCCTCACACGAGCATATGGTGGACAGCGCTGGGTAAAGAACATGAGTCATGACTCTCATGCTGCCTATGCCAAACAGCTTTGCGGGGCTGTCTGCCCTAAATTTTTATTTCAGCTATGCCATCAAGACTGCTTTACCACTTCGGTTGGTAGTTAGGCTTTGTATCGTTGAAGGGCTCAAGGTCACCTCGTGGGCACACTTGCAGAACATCACTCAAGTGAGAGGGAAAGGTAACTCATCTACCACCACCAACTTTCTGTTCTCTGATTTAGTCCCCGAGGAATTTTTGGGAAGACTGGAGATGTGCTTGATCCCCTCTTTTGGTTTGGATGCAACTGCGGTAGTGGAGGTGATGGAATTAGCAGCAGTAAAACACAGAAGGTGGATGGAGATGGCACTGGGGGTACCAATAAGACAAATATTCCCTGACTAGCCATGGTGGGGGTTGTGTGGGTGTGACTGCAGAGGGAGACAGCACATCTCTGAAAAGGTTGATGAAAGCTTGAATAATCTTTCTTTTAATAACAGACCTCATGAGACTCTCTGAGGTTGCTACAACAGACTAAGTGAACAGCATCATCGCACAGGTTCTTTTAACAGCCCAGTATTTTCCGTTGTTGAAAACGGTTTATTTTACAGGTCAAATGACCTGTTAGTGTTGTTAGGATTTCTTGTCATTCTGACATCAGTTGCATTTTATCCCTTGTGATTTCTAGAATATATTTAGTGTTGATCTTTTTTTTCAGTACAGCAACAGCTTAATCCTCTTCCTTTCTCGTTACAATACGAGAAAATTGAGATTGCTTGGGGGACATTAGTTGATAAACCCATTGCCTGTAATTCCCAGATCATTGATGCATTTTTCCATCTTTATTTAATGGGATGTTATTTTTCACATTGAAATATCCAGGCTCTAGCAGTGGAGAAATGCTACAGATAAATTCACACTGAAGGGGAAAAAAACCAAGAGGAAATGGTTACTAATTTAAATGAAGAAAGAAAACCCTTATTAGGCAACTTCATCTTTTTTGTTTGACTTAAAGCTGAAATCTAAAACCTGATTCTTCACTTGCACTGGTTTTATATTTGTCTCGTTGACTTCAGTGGAATTAATCCTAATTTACACAGGTATGAGAAAAATTGGATCACTGAGGTTTCATTATTCCGGACTGTAACCAATGACCTGGTAGAGCTTTTAATTCTCTAGCTAGATGGATGCTGTAAGAGTTGAGAGGTTGTTTGTCGCACAGACAGGAAGATGAGATAAGACAAAGCAAAAATAAAGTGCTTCAGACTATCTCATTCCAGGGGGCTTGTCCTCACAGGCCACAGGGGATGGCTTTGCATTTCCATTAAGCCACCATATTCTTGGAATTGCATTTCCCAGGCATTTTCTCCAGAGTGCTAAGAGAGATCGCTGACAGTGTCCAGATGCACAACACACTCCTGACAGTGATCAGTTCTTGTTCTTAGTCTCTGCCAACATCTCTTTCCTCTCCTCATCCCTTTTATTTTCACACTCAGGGAGAATAACCATGTTTTTAAATCAAGAGGCTTCTCTGCAGAAGAAATTAGTGGTGAGCAATGCAGACAGCAAGCCAGCACTGATGGGGACACATGGACGTTCAGCCACAACATCCTATTTTTTTTTCCATTTGCAGTTTACTGTGCAGCCTCATAAAGACTCTGGGACAAAAAGCAGCTTAGGATATTACATATTTATATATAAATTACAACTGGCTTACTGCACCTCAGTGATGGCAGGATTAGCTCTTGGTTCTGTGCTTGGGAGAAGCACTACCTCCTGTCCCCCTGCTCTGCCTCCAGAGCAGGCTCTCGCATTCCCAAGGGAGGACACTGCATTTATCTGCCCCACACCACTACTTCTCTATGCCTTGGATGCCATCAGTGGAAAACATTTCACCACCAGGAATCTCTGTCTCAGTCTGTTTCTACCCTTGTGCACCATCCTGCTCCTGCTCACCGTGCTCTGTTGTGCCGTGTGTTCCTCTGCAGAGTCCCACCCTGCTCTGTCTCATCCTCTTGTGGCTTTCAGATCCTCCTGACAAGATCTTGTTTTCTGTCTCTGATTCTGCCTGGCCAAAGAGAGGTTGCTTCACTTGATCTCCCTGTCTCCTGTATGTGCAATTCAGCCCTGTCCTCCTCCCCTGGCAGATTTGATCATCTGCCCATAAGATCTTTTGCTTCTGTCTCCTGACAAACCATCAGCAGGCAGGTTGGAAAGTTACTGCTCTAATCTGACAGCATCTGGTACGCACCAGGGTCAGGTCTGAGGCAGTGCACGCTGCATCCGGCTTCAACAGCATGTGTTCAGACTTCCAACTATCCACTGAAATCAATAACAGGAGCCCAAATAGGAATTCAAAGCCTAAATGTTCCATCCACGGTGAGCTTTGGTCCTGTAACGACACTCTGAATGAACTTAACCTTCCTTAATCCTTCCAGCAAGCACACATTTGTCCTTTCACCATGGACTGCAAACAAAGAGTTTGCATTTACAAATGATCCATCTTCCAGGAAAAACATAATCCCTCTCAGCTCCTGAGTGTTCTAACACAAAGCATTAATACCTTTGCCGAGGGGATAAAACTTCATTCTTGATTGAGAAAACGGAACAAAAATGCATTTGATCTGATTGACACAGCTATTCTGGTTGAATTGGGTAGTATGTTTAATCAATAAGCTTTGTCCTTCAGAATACTAATGCTTATCTTGTAGTTGCTGCTTCTCAAATGACTGTTTGCTATAGAATTATTTGTTTAATATGATTGACAAATACCTGACTCCATCAAGCAGGCCTGAAAGTCACAGAGTGTGACAGTGGGGCTGTTCTTTGGGAACCCAGGTAGGATGGCTTACAGATAACCACTCCACCCTTCATTGCTTAGCACATCTGTTAAATCTGTTCTATTTTCTTTCAAGTGGAAGTTTCTTTCACGCTTACAGTGTAGCAGCATGTAGTGACTATGGCTACTGTGCACTTTTATCTGGAGGTCTCAAAGCACAATCCAATAAGCAGTTTCAGTTCAGCGAGCTTTACTTCATGTCAGAAGTTACGAAAAAGTGACTTCTTCATGCAGTTTTCAGATATTAATGAAGATTGATGGATGTGTTAGAATACTAAAATATGAATTGGGCACGTTTTTTTAATCAGTGCCGCTTAGCTCAGTAATATCCTTCTTCCAGACAAAAAAATAAGTTGTAGGAGGTATAAACTCTTATACTACAATTGGAAAGAGGGCCACTGCATCTGGATCATCTCTCTAAACCCCCACAGACTGCTACTGAAATGCAATTATTGAAGATAGAGTCACTGGTATCAATATGCTACTAGATTGGGAGCAGGCTGTTGAAACTTCAACAAGTCCTGAATGATATTCCCTTTAAAGTTTTATTTAAAGTCATTCACAATCAGTACTTACTGGTGGAAATGATTAAAAAAAATTAGCTTTTGTTCTGGGAAGTTGGACTATAATTTAACTCTTATTCTGCCAAGAGACTGCACTTTGTGTAAACTGCTAAGATAGAAAAAAATGGTGGGATTTTTTTCCTTTGAACACACCCTGGATAAACAAATTGTTTTGAACAAGATACGGAAGCTGCAGAAATATAACACTGTGTTTGTCTTGGCTGGATATTGCTGCATTCATGAATATTTCTCCTGCCTGTTTTAAATGAATAATGCTAGTGTAGGTTCTCAACAGATACCAGTGATGATTTTGGAAGGCTTTAGACATTTACTGAATATTTTATGCACTTTAAAAGAGCTTTCTTTAACTCACTGACAAAGGCTATTGCCATTTACATAATTATAAAAAAACCCCCAAACTCTCAAAATATATTTGACGTGATCCTACTCTTAAAACAGAGAGTTTGGAAAACAATGAAGGATTTGGCTAATTTTTAATAGCACTTGTGAAGAAGGCGGTGGAATATTTTAAATACAAAATTGTAGAGGTACATAATTCTTTTCAGTTCATGCAGGGAAGCAAATGAAAATAATGTATTTGTTTGTTCATAATAAAGTGGTTACCTGCTTCACACACGGCCCTTGTGGAATTGAGTATTTCTCAACAGTATTAGAAACAACTGTTTCAACATAAACAAGGAAGCCTTCAATACAGTTTATTTTTTATTTATATAAAAATATTCAAGCATACAAAATAAATAACGTCTACAAAATACATGCATCTATACGCACTGTGAGTGCCCCCTAGGAATTTTTATACCTGCTACTCAGTTTGAAAAAGAAAAATTGACAAAAGAGTGGCAGTCTCAAAAATAATGTATGCTTTTACATTTCAGAAAAGAGAGGCAGCTGAGTAAAAGAAATATGTTAATATTGGCAACCTCTGCTGAGAGAATTATGGCAACATTATTGGGGAACACCTAAGATTCCACAAAGCAGCAGCGTATTATGAATATTGCAGCTGCAGTGCAAGCCTCGATCAGATAAAATAAAGCTTCGTTACTGCTAGTGCTCCTGAAACTATTTTATTTTATTATTTTATTTTTTTATTTTATTTTATTTTAAAATAGATATATTTGTTTCTATACACAGATTCTGGAAGCTCTGGAGTTTTAAGCTCTTTGAGCACAGTAACTGAAGGGAGACTAGAATCAGGATGTGTAGGAAGGGGCTGGTTTTTTTTAGCTAGGGACCTTGCCTCCCACAAAAGCCTTATCTCGTTTCTCTGTTGTGCCGAGCAGCCTCAGCACCGAGCTGCAGCGTAGGGAAAGTGTTCATTTCTCGCCTAGACAAGCTCCAAGGGGCTCTGCTGCAACTCACACTTCTGCTGAGAAAATGCCACAAGCTGAGCCAAGTTCATTTGTACTCGAACTCCATTAAAGCTAATGGGCTCTCTCTGGGGATGGAGATGGTTTCTTGAAGCTAGGTGGAAATGAAAGAAGACATCACTTAAGGGGAGCTGAGATATGGTTCAAACAGAATGTGAAACTGTTTATTCCTAGGTCAGGAGATGTTTTTCCTTTTTCAGCTTATGTCAGCCTGGAAAGAATTTTATACTATGGGATATCCATACCCTTATCTAGGCTGGATAATAAACTAGGCACTGAGAAGCACATGCTTCCAGACTGGACAACTTCCTCCAGCCCAGCGCTGTTTCAATCTCACTCTTGCTAATCTGCCTATTGACTAAAAACTCTTAATTATTTTAGTATTTCTTGCCTTAGCTGAAATCTTTTTTTGAGAGAAAAAGACCCCATCTAACGCTTTATGAGTTCTCAAGCTAAACACAGTAGTGACATACGTACTAATAATTAACTGAAATGTATTTTAGAACTTGCTCTTGCCTGGGCACATTTGACAGTGGGCCATCAGCTGAAAGTTTTGGCAGGATCAGCCTTCAAGGGTGTTAGGGTGCAAGACTCCAGACTTCTTTCCTAACTTTTATTTATGCCTTCGTACTTTCTCAGTTCTCACAGAATTTGTGCTATCAGGGTTTCTGCCTGTCTCTGGGCTGCCAGAGCACCCTTGCTGGGAAACACGGTGTCGCACTGTATGGACACAAAGAAAACACACGTAGCCGAACCAGGCCGAGGAGCCAAAAAGAGAGAGAGCTAGAAAAGAGAGCTAAAAGAGAGAGGGAAGAACCTTCTGACCTTTATTTATATGTTCTTAGAAATCTCCATGGTTTGGAGGTAGAAATTACCACCTCTCAATCACACTGATCAAAGGACAAATCCATCCCATGTCTCTGCCTGGGAGAATGGAATGAAAACAACAAGGACAGTTAGCAAAAACATGGCCATGTTTACAACAGCATGCGTGAGAAAGTACTACAGCAAAGAGAAACATTGAAGAACTGCAAAACTCAAGACAACAACACAGCAGTGGCACAGAGCACCCTTGCTGGGAAACACGGCAGTGGCACAGAGCACTTGTGCTCAGCACTGACATTCAGATTCCTTTGATGTCCCTGAACATCTTCTGTGCTCTTCCTCACCTTCTCTATGAAAAGTCATTGTGTCTCCAAAATGCCATCTCCTAGGTCATGCGACACGGAAATTAGGAATGGGAAGGGAGTTTGGGGTTAGCCATACCTCAGGACAGAGCTCTGAAAACCGTCCTTTTCAAACTCCTATGAATTGGAGCGATGCCTAACTTTGAATTTTTTTGTTGAGACAATACAAGCTGGTCCCTCTTAGGTGATACCCAGTGTACAATGTGTCCTTCTCAATATGCCAGACGTAGGAAAGAGTGACTTTTCAACTCAGATTATATAGAGACCTGTGTGTCTAACTGCCTCGTTCAGACTTTCCTGTTGGACAAAGCGATGGCCGTGACATTTCCTTAGGCACCTTCTGGCAAATTCAACGAGAGATGTAAGCGGTCATCTGAAAAAGTCACCTCACAGCTTCAGATTGGTTGGCGTCAAACAGAGACAAAAATAAGCATCAAAATGGGCGGTCCCTCAAGAGGAACTCGTGCAGGCTGCGATGTCCTACAGTGTGCAGGAACCTGTATAGACTTACTTCTTACATAAAGCACATGACCCGGGCCCGAGAGCACGTATGATTAACGGTGCCAGCTGGAAGACGCTCGTAAACTCACCCAAAGTTCACTCTATGGAAAAAATAACAACCCGATGATGTTGTGGCATCAGGAGACGGCAAGTTTATTGCTTGAATATTATGATGACAGGGAAGTGGTGAACGAAAGAGCTGTGAGTTGGGAGGATGTGCTGGTAGTTCTTTAAAAGGTAGCCTACAAAAGGACAGTGGGAGGTGTGTCTCCTTCAGAAATGCCACTGGGAAAGGTCTGCCATTCAGAGAGAAATGGGGCTGTTCTCCTCCTTATCTATTTTGATTTTCCCCTGAGGAATAAGTTGCTAGCTTACCTACAAAGCAAGAGCAAAAGACCTCTAACCCTCCAAAACTCAGAGAAAAGCTGTGCCTCCCTCCAACTGCGTACAGTGTCCAGCTGTGGTAAGGGCACAAAGGGCTTGGAAAAGGAGGCTCAAAGCACCAGGACCAGATGGGTGTGGTGAGGCAAACACCCAGGGCATAACTACACCAGCCACCTGGAGCTGGAGAGCTCAGTGCCTGAGTTGGAGAGCACCTCCACTCCAGTCTAGGATTTGTCCTGAGACATTTACAAGTAGATAGATGTCCCAGGGCTGTTACTAACTGTGTTGAGGAAATGAAGGACCAGGTTTCTTCTCTGAAATGCCAAAGGTTACCCCATAGGCAAGGGGGCTAAGCCTAGACACACAGCTCCTGTTGCCACCCACCAGGCTGGCAGAGGAAGCACCTCACAGAATCACAGAATTATTTGGGTTGGAAAGGACTCTCAAAGGTTATTCCATGGGCAGTGACACCTTCCACAAGACCAGGTTACTCAAAGCCTCATCCAACCCAGCCTTGAATACTTCCAGTGATAGGGCATCCACAACTTCCTGGGCAACCTGGTTCCAGTGTCTCACCAACCTCATAGTAAAAAATTTCTTTCATGTCCAACCTAAATCTGTTTAAAATCACTGCCCATTAGTCTATTGCTACAGGTAAAAAATCCATCCTTATCTTTCTTATAACCCTCCTCTAGATACTGGAGGCTGCTTTAAAGTGCCCCCAGAACCTTCTCTTCGCCAGGCTGAAGAGCTCCAACTCTTTTAGTGTTCATGGAGACATTCTCCAGGCCCCTGGGCATCTTTGTGGCCCCCTCTGGTCTCGCTCCTGAAGGTCGCTCTTATG
>VYZT01062773.1:0-70954 GCA_013400735.1 Pomatostomus ruficeps | reverse complement strand
CCGCCTGCCCGGGCTGCCCGTGCCCCGCCGTGCGCTGCCCGCAGCTCCGCCGCCGTCGGGGATGGCGCGGCTGGCAGCGCCCTGAGGCGGAGGGGCGAGCCCGCCGCCGCCGCGGGAGGAGGAGGAAAAGGAGGAGGAGGAGGAGAGATGAAGCGCTTCCACCCGGGGGTCGCGCTGCTGCTCTCGCTGCTGTGGGAGGTGAGGTGGGCGCCGGGGGGAGCGCGGTCCTGCGGCAGCCCCGCGTTCACCCCGCGGGGCTCCGCCATCGGTCGCGACCTGGGGGCTGCGCGGCGGCGGAGGGGAGCTGCAGCCGGCACCCGGCCGTGCGGGGGAGGTGATGGGTTTGGGGTTAATGTCTGTGCCGGAACGGGCTCCGCTGCACGGGCAGAGCGCGGTCAGGAGTGCGGGGCGGCTGCGGGGCCGGGCTGGGCGAGACCCGGCGCGGTGCGGGGGTCACGGGCGGTCGCGGCGGCCGGGCTCGCTGCAAGAGCAGAGCAGGATTATCCGCGGTGTGATGGAGCAGAGTAAGACGGGACCTGTAGGCAGGGGAACAAGCTGCTGGAAGCTGCTCATTCCCAGGGAACGCCTGTCAGTAAGGGTTAAGCGGAAGGTGCATCTCTTTATTTTAATTTTGAGTGGCCTTTCGTGGGCAGAGTGTCCATGGCGAGGTGGAGGTGCGGCAGCATGAGCTCACGAGGAGCCGTGGCAGCGGCGAGCAGCGTGGTTAAACTTCTGGGAAAGCCTGGATAGCGCAGCTTTCCTATTTACAACAACCCAACAAGCAGACAAACAATGAATTAGGAGCTTTCATTAACTGGACGGAGGATTTGTGCCGCGCAGTTAGAGAATCATAGAACAGTTTGGATTGGAAGACACCTTAAGGATCGTCTCGTTCCAACCTCCCTCCCGTGGGCTGGGGTGACGCTGGATCAGGGGCTCGGGAAAAAGCTCTGTTTTTTCAGCGGGTGGATCGGTCGATGTTTTCTGGGGGCGAGCTGTCTCTTGGCGAGCTGTGGTTTCACCCTGGGGCTGGGGGCAGGCGGGGGGGCAGCAGTAGCCCCCCGGGACAGACCCGTGGCCGCAGGTTTGCCAGAGTGCGGGAGTCATGGCCGGGACACGTGCGGTGGCTTCGGAAACACCCGTGGGCTTCTCTTAGGTACCTCTTTAGAATTCATAAAGCCCCGAGGCAACGTAGCTGGAAGTGTCAGAGAGGTGGAAGAGCTGCCTCTGTGATGGAGCAGTTCAGACAGAAAATGAATTAATTTTTTTAAAAAACACCATGCCACCAAACCCAGACATGGAAACCAGAGCGCTGGCTCTGTAATTACTGCTTTTGGTACTGGATATAATTCATGAAAATGATGTTTACTACGTGTTTATGCCACCTACGTAGATGAATGATTTCTGGTGTGTTGCCCACTATGCCATCCAGCATCATCCCATTAAAACACTCAGATCAAAATCACCGCTTAATGTAAATAAATGTGACTCTTTACAAGTTAATTGGTTTGCATCTCCTTACCCTGGCTGTAAACCTGGCCCTGATCCTGGCCCTCCAATTGCTCTTGACTCCGCAGCAGCTCTTCAGAAAGCAGGAATAGCAAAATGTCGATTAAATGAAACAAACACCACCATTTCCCTGAGGGATTTTGTTCGTCTGAGACTGTGAAAGGTTTTGCCCCTCCAGGATCTCTTTGATTAGATGTCTCTGCTCTCTTAACGTGTATTCTGCTGGAAAAGATCATTTGTGCCTGAAAAAAGTAATTTGCATAAATCCTCATTGGATCTAGCCAGTGTTGCTGTTATTTAAGCTTTTGGACTGATTTTAATTGTGGGATTCCTTCCCTCCCTTTTTCTTTTAATCTAGAATGTTTGTTTTGCCATCTGGTTTTGTGGATTTTTTTTTTTTCTGTTTTGGAAATGCTTAGGTTACCTATTAAAATGAGATGCTATGTAAATAAGGTATTCTACAGGCCCAGAAACAGAGTGCTGGGGTTTTGAATAACTTAATCAGAGAAATCTCATTGTTTTGAAGGTTTTTGATACATGAAACTTTCTCTGTCTTCTGCATAGAATTCTGCACTGGATATTATCTGAAATAGCATTGCTGCAATTGTTTTAAATCTGTTTGCAGCTTCAACGTGATCTTAGTTATTATTGAACAGAGCATGAGCTGAGAAATACACTTTTCATTCATTATTTTGCAAAAGGCTCTGCCTGTTACCCAGATCCTGTGGGGAGGAACCCATTTAGTCCTCCAGAGCACTCTGCAGTAGCTCAGTGCTTCTAACCAAGTTTTCCTCGGTTAGATTACCCGAAATACTTGTTGCAAAACGTTCGTGTGTTTCAAAGCCGCTATTTCTGGTTACATCGATGCAAGGAATGAACTCCTTCACAATGAAATATCCATCAGGTTCGCGGTAGGTGCGAGTTTGGATGTGGGGAGGGTGTGTGTTTGTGGCTTGCAGGTTGAAGCCTGGTCAGTGTCTGGCTGTGCCGGTCTCCCACGAGGAAGGGATGGTTTGCTGTTCCTGATGAAAAGGCAGGAGATGCAGAAAAGAGGGACTGAGGGGCGGGGGAAGGAGCTCCCATGTGCTGGTGGGTGGTTTCGTGATGGCGACGAAAGGCATCACCATCGAGGCAGGATTTCCATATATGAAATTGCCGGCTCTTGATGCTCAAATGCCAGTCCTTGTTCTAGGCAAGCTTGAGATGCACTAATTACAGCAACACCCAGAGCACTGTGATGGTGGGAGGGGGAAGTTAATTTTGAGTTCTCTTGCTTGACGTGGGTTTTTCACTGCAACCACAGAGACCACGGTGGGAGAAAAATCTCCAACTCCAGGATCCAAAAAGCTCTGCTCTGAGAACACCTTGTTATTAGGGGAGACAAGCCAAAGATTCCATGTGTTTTGCTCACGACTTAATTGCAGTTGAACAGTTTAACAAGTAAGGTACAATGAGGTGGACAATTTGACAGGTAATTTGGGTTCTTGCAGGAAGAAATGAAGACTGTTGAATCTTTATCTGTCTTTTTCAAATTAATTTGGCTACTTGGAGATAGCAGTGTGTTATTAACTGAACTGCAGTTGCTTGAAATGCCCTTTTCCACCAGGAGCCTGGATATCTCATACCCACATTACTGGGGTATGTGATTTCTGCACTCACAAATAACCAGTGGTCTTGCTTGCTAGCTTGGCTTGTGGTTCTGTCAGCAGGACTGTATTTTGTCTCAGTTGGCTCTCAGATTTATGGAAGGATTTGAGGAGGTCCTTAAAGTGATGACTGTTAGGGGCATATATATCAAGATTTTCTGCTTCTGTTTTATCAGTGATCCCAAGGGCTTTGGCTGTCGGAGCTTAAATGTGACTCTAATGAACAGTGATGTCTTTGGAATGGGGAAAAAATAAACCTAAACAGGCAGTCTCCCCGTGCCTCTGATGATGAAGCAAGCTTATTTTCAGCCTGAATGAGGGCACCAGTGTCTCTGTGGGGCTCACTTCTCAGACCAAGTACTTACTTTCTCTCTCCCAAGCTTTAGAAGTGCTGGATGGAGAAGAGCTCAGGAGCTGAAGCTCAGTTCAAGGATGGGGAAGCTGAACTGCGCTGTTTCAGACCAATAGAGGACCCCGTCTGTGCTGCAGTGGCAATAAAGGTGTTTTATTGTTACTGCTGCAGAGAAGCTTGCTGGGTAGCCTCAACTTTCAAAACTGTCAAATAATTTTAGGTGCCTGAGCCTCCGGTTGGCCCATATGTTGTATCCAGGGGAATCTAGGAGCTGACACAGCTGTCTGAATATTTAAGCTTCTTGGTTAAGGTAAGCGAGGCCTGCAGTAGTCGCTGCAGGTGGTGTGAGGTGTGTGTGAGAATCCCTCTACAAAGGTTTCCACGTGACTACCACAAAACGGAGAACCTCACTTTTGGAAATACTGTCATTGATATTTCCACACGCCGAGTTTCTCATTACTGAGAATTATAATGTGCATGCTGATAGAAACACTGATAATTGGATGGTTGAAAAAAGTGATCAGCACAGTCCTCTTCTTGTTAATTTGTCAGATGAAAGATACTACATAAGAGTCAAGTACCCTTTTTAAAAAGAACGAGAGAATGGACATGTCATAGGAACAGCAAAATGTGTTATCTTGAAAGGAAATTCAAACGCTCTCGACAGTGTGTCATACAAGATTTGCTTAAGTAAAAGCAAAGTTGGCTGGTGCTCTTCAGTTGGTTAACTGCTGTGTTGATACTAAGCTGTAAATGCTTTTTAGTATTATTTTTGTAAGTGGACTTCAACAGGAGAGATTTTATCAAATCAGAGAAGCTGAAAACTTCTCTCCTTCCTGAAGAGGTTTGTTTGTGGTTTTTCTTCGATTGTTTGTGGGATTTTTGTTTTGGTTTGTTTTTTTGGTTTTTTTTTAATCCTTGTAGGAACAAGAACATTAAGATGAGTAAACCCACCAGTCTTAAAGAAAAACCGACACATTTTGGTCATGGTAGGCACAGAAAAAACCTACACAGTTTGGTCATGGTAGGCACAGGCAGAATTCAAAAATTCATGAGGATTATGGGGACCACTCCTCCCCTTCCCCCCTGTTTCTGGTATTTTTTTCTATCCTTAAGAGGTCAGGTTTTCCTTTCTATAAAGTCCTGTGAGAGTGTGTGTACCCTTGAATGTACAAATATTCATGTACACCGGCGTTGCTGTCTCTGTGATGTTCCTCTTTGCGGAAGCCCACTGGCACTGCCCTTTGATGTTTCTACTCTTGTGGGCATTCTTTTGGTGAGGGTAGAGGGGAATAAGGGGAAAAGTCTACCCCAAAAATTCTACAACAGAGTTTTTAGTGGAGATGCGTCCACTAACCCTCTCCTGCTTTTTAGTTTTGGTTACATAATGGACTTAGCAGCTTAAACATTTTCTGGTGTGGGTTTTTTTCCTTACCCTCCTGCAGCTGGTTGCAAAGCAGCTATGGCATTGCTGAGTGAAGGCAGGAAAAATCTTCCTTATGATTTATAGTTTGGGGATCCAACTGGTGCTGGCAAGCCTTCCCCGCCTCTTGACAGCAGCGAGATGGGCTGTGATTTCCAGGCTGTGATTTCCAGGCGGGAGGACTGAGCTCACACACTTTTCTCACTTTGCTCCTGCTGAGGAGGAGACAGATTCGTGTTGCTTGTGGGAAGGGAATGGGTGGCCGACTGCCATTTGCATTCTCCAAGAGGAGGTGCAAATGGGGTTTTTTTGGGCTTAGTTGGTTTGGGGGTTTTTTTGTTTAAATTAGAAGAAGCATCTATAAAATCTGTTTGGGTTTTAATATGGCAGACAAAAATATTTAGGACTTTCCCTTATGCTTTCTTCATAAAGGGGAAGTCCTCTGACTCTCTTTTCTCTTGGTACTTTCCACTCAGCTAATGCTGAGTGTGTTAAACTTGACCAAAGCAAGCCCTTGGACTTCAGGTGCTCTTTTAAAATGGATTTAGCTAAAATCAATGAAAAAAGGGGTCAATTGAAACTCTTAGTTTTAATACAAATTCATTTTGGCTTACTCCATTAAGAAGAGGTTTGGAAAAACTGCAGGGAGTGTGCCCACAGAGAAGCTTGCTCTAGTCATTAGTGTAGTCTGAGTTTACAGATTAATGCTTGAGCTTATGCTATAGAATTTAAAATAAAAATTATATCTTGCTGGGGCAATTTACTCCAAATTTGTTGTGATATAAAGTAAAATCCATACGAAAAACCATTACAGAAAGCGAACATATTCTACTTTTTGTGTGGAATTTTTGACTATGATATGTTGCTTTGTATCCTCGGCAATGCAACTGAGTTTGTTTTGCTGAAGGTTTTGTTGAACTCCTGTTAGAGTTTGTTATGGCAAATATAAACTCTCTTTGGACTAGCAAAAGCCAAAACCTTTCCAAAAGCTTTTTTTTTGTTTGTTTGTTTGCTTGAATAGTGCTTTTTTTGAATCTTAGGTCTCTCTGAAGTCTGAAAACATAGCCTGGAATCTTAAATAAAATAAAATAAAAACTGCATTAAATAGCAGCTTCAAGACAAGGGAAAGCTTAGGTCTTAAATAGTGGATATTATCACTTTCCTGCTATCAGAACAGTAAGATATGAGATGAAATGCCATGCCTGGTATTTGAGAAGGGCATGAGAGAGGAATCTGGGTTTGTTGAATGCTTTTTTCTTTTTTTCATTTTGAGAACAATGTACCTTGACAGGTTTCTCACGTATTAAATGGAAGAGTTATCACTGCGGAGTTAAAAATGTCTTTCTTCAGAAGTGTGTCTTCAACTTCGTGCTAAATAGGTGTTAGCTACACCTGTGTTTTAAATAGCTCGACTAAGTCTCTTCTTCTTTCTCAATGACTCAGCTTTCAGTCTGGTAAATTTTTAAAAGGAAAGGAACTTGCAAGAAGCTGTTTCTAACCTGTATCTCATGCAATGAAGATGTGGGTTGTTGCTGGCAAGGGTGGTCTCTAATCCCTGGTTTTGCCAGCTCCCACAGCCCTGGTGACCCTGGCACGACGAAAGGATCGTATCATCCCGCTGATGCCATGCATGACTAAGCCACGAGAAAAGGGGTGGGGGGAAAAAAGTGAGAGGGAATAGTTTTCCATTGGCTCAGCAGAGGTTTGTGCTGTGGTACAGCATCCTGAAACTTGCTGGAAGGGAGGAGGGAGAATGCACGGCCTGGAGCATGACTGCTCGTTTTGGTAGCACTCTTCTTGTTTCAACACATTAGGTGTCTCCTAATGGGAATCATGAAATCCTTTTGGTTGGAAAAGACCTGTAAGGTCATTGAGTCCAATGGTAAACTTCACACAGCTGTCACACTGTATGAACACAAAGAAAACACATGTAGCTGACCAGGTCGAGGAGCCAAAAGAGAGAGGGCAGAACCCTCTGACCTTTATTTATATGTTCTTAGAAATCACCGTGGATTGGAGGTAGAAATTACCACCTCTCAATCACACTGGTCAAAGGAAAAATCCATCCCATGTCTCCGCCTAGGAGAATGGAATGAAAACAACAAGGACAGTTAGCAAAAACATGGCCATGTTTACAACAGCATGCGTGAGAAAGTACTCCAGCAAAGAGAAACATTGAAAAACTGCAAAACTCAGGACAACACACAGCCACATCCACCGCTAAGCTGTGTCCCCAGATGATGCTACCTTTGTACTGGAGTGGAAGGCAATCATGCAGACCTTTGCCGTGCTCTGCTAGAAGGAAAAACTAGCAGAGTCTGATTTTTCTTTTTCCTTTCCCTGAAAGATGTCATTAGATACTATTGGGAAAAGTTAGTCTTTATCATTTTCTCAAATCACCTGCCAGGTGTCTCTCAGAGCAGAAGTGCTCAACCAGGAGCTATTGGCCTCCCCAGCCTTTCCCATCTGTGGGGCAGGAGAGGGTCACGGATGGAGGCTGCACTTCTGGGGAAGGTGCAGCGTCACTTGCAGCATAGGAGGGACTGTTTTCCTCCAGTCCAGCCAAGAGTAACTGCAAACACAGCATTCCTCTTCTGCACCCTTCACTCCACCGCTCTCATTTGGAGGTCTAAAAAAACCCCCAAAACCTTGGCCTTTCATTGAAAGTGACTGTGAAGTGACCTGGGCTTAGTTTCCAAGTTCAGAGGCGGTGGGAAGTGGACGTTTTTGAAGGGTGGTGGGAGTGTGCCCAGACTCCAGTCCTGGCTGCACATAAGCCCTCTGTAAGCAGCTGGCTCTTTCCAGCTGGAGTAGGAATGATGCTGTGCCAGCTGGCTTGGTCTCCCACCTCTGACACTGGGAGGCATCAGGCCACTAAAGAGCTGGCAATAGTTTTGAGGATGGATCCTTCCTTCCCAGGTCTTGTGCTGCTGGAATAAGATGTGAGGGCCGTGGACCCCCGGAATGTAGCCAATACCTCTAAAGATTTGTCCTCCCAAGGTAATTACACTGAATGTTTTCTTATGCCTTTCTAGTTACATGCATTCCAAGTCTGTTTGGATCTTCCCTGAGAGCATGAAGAAGTGGAGAACCCTGAAATGAAATTAATATGAGAGGAACGGGAGCATGTGGGAAGGTGGCAGGGATCTCAGTGACAGCAGACTGCAGATGGCAGGCAGCACGTGTTCTATGTGATGCGAGAGGAGCGTTTTGTTGCACATGTTCATCTTCTTGGGCCTCAGTCCGTGGCATTAACACCCAAGGGAGGATGATGCTTTGGTGGACCTGCTCTGCTTAGCTTAGTCTTGCCAGCAGTGTAGTTACAGTGTCAGGCTTGTGCTGCTGTGGGGTTCAGAACTGCTAACGTGCCTGTGATCCAGAGGGTTTGCCTGTCAATACACTAGGAGCTCTGTCAGGGAATGTACAGTAGCAAAGAAAAATAAAATCAATGACTGTAATAGCAAAGATGGGCTGCTTTTGAGTTGCTGCAAACTTTTTTTTTTTTTTGGCTGGTACAGTTGTGTCTTTCTGCGTGCATGTCTGATGGCCATAGGTAGAACAATAAAATTCTTCTGTGTCCTGGTTGGAGTCTGTATTTCTCCCTTTCTGGACAGGAGATGTTCCTTGTCTAACCACAGAAGGCCAGGTGTTTATACCTCACTGGTTTTAGCACAGTTCCTTTAGTGTCAGCACAGTAGATTGATATCCAACTGTGCAGCACTGTTTAGATATGGTGATGTGACAACAGAGAGTGTAAGGGTCTCTACCCGGGGGAATTGCTCAGGTGTTGCTCAGCATTTTGTTTCTCCCAATTTTATTAAATCTCTTCACTAAAGTCGATAGAAAACCTGTTAACTTAGTGAATTCCTTTCTGCTTTCCTCATGATATCTGTAAATGTGGAAGCGGGCCCTTCTCACTGTGGTTGGTGGGTGACTGTAAGTGCTTCAGCTTTTGATGCAAAAAACAGGCAAGGATGAGTCAAGCAAGTGTTTTCTTTCATTTCTGCTCCTCTGGGGGGGAAAAATGCATTGCTCATTGCTACAAATAATTATCTCAATACTGGTGTAAGTGAGATCCAGGAGTTCACTGCTGGCTCTCTTACAGTGTGAGTTCCCAGCTCAGGGCCCTATTTCCCTGCTGCATTTGGAGCCAGGGCTTTAACCCATTACAGGAAGGGGTGTATGGTAATGGGTGTAAAAGACCACCTTCATTTGTTCGAGTGCTATTAAGTTTGGCAGAATCTCAGTCCAAAAGAGGGAACACATGATCTCTGAACATCCTGATTTCAAATGGTCAGGCAATTGTTTAGCCTCAGAAAAAAAGGGGGGGAGGATGGGTGCATAAGAAGTTTTAAATCTACTTTTTCATGGTCTGCTTTTCTTTTTCAGGCTGACATAAAATATTCCTATCTTGAGTGCTTTCTTGCCTATCCCAAACATGTATCACTAATGATAACCATGATTTGCAATGTTTTGAGCAGCAGTGGTGATCAGCCTGCTGATCCTGAACGATCAAGCAGCGCTGTCAGGATGGGCCCCAACGTGTGCAGCGGGGTTCTGCATCAGGGACCCCAGTTCTGCTCTGATCTGCTTTTTGACTGCAGCAACTCACATCTGGCTGTGATACAGAAGTAATGATAGCATATGGGATTGGGTTAAAACTCCTCAGAATTGGGTCATGCTGTAGTTTGAGATAGTGTAAGATAACATTAAGCTGCTTGGCTTTTTTTTCTGTAGCTGAAACAATAGCGGTCTCTGTTCCTAAACTCATGTGCACACGTCCCTGCATAAAGGATATTACAGTGCTACACTAAGGCTGGGTGTTTGCCTGCATATTCCTTAGGATGACCTGCATTTCTAGGGAAGCTAGGGAGCACGGGAGGCATAAGTGCCTAATAATAGCCAGACACTACAAGTTGCGTAATGCTGAGGAAAACCTAAGGCAGTTTGGGGCTTTCGCATAATGCCAGCACCATGCAGCCAGCTGAACTTAATGCTGCACTTGCAGTGTGGTGATGGGAAAGTGTTTCAGGACCTGCGGGTGATCTGTGGATCTTGGAGCTTCTGTTTTCTGAAATCCAGGTCCTTAGACTTTGTTTTCTCGTGTGCTGTGGGTAATATTTCTGATGCTGACTCCTTAAAGACCCAGGGTGAATATCAGCAAGTTGCGTCTCACTGCACCCTCTATGTGGCAATCATCTGGATAGGTGTCTGCAGTGTTTCTAGAAGGCATTGGATGGGATCCTGAAAATGCTGTAGGAGACACACTGGAATATGCCCAAAACCTGGCTGGTGAAACTTCCTGGCACGGCTGTGCTGAGCCACGCTGCTGGCTCTGTGTGCGTGTGTGCCTGTCACAAGGCACCCTGTGGGAACACGTTTAGGTCGCAGCTTCACCTGGCTTTCCCTGTGGACAAATGCCATGGGCAAAGCTGTGGCACAAAGCCAGGGGGATTTGGATTAAGCTTGTTTCAATTCCGTAGTAATCTTGACTTCCTATTTTTATTAAAGCCCTAATCCTGGGCTCTGTCCAAAGGCCGTTAGAAGGCAATGGAGATATCCCACTTGCTTCCAGTGGGTGCTGGGACAGGCTGCCTGGAGGGGGCTGGGTGCCTTTGGTTTTGGTGTCTCAGCCAGGTTGAGATGCAGGTGACCTCTGCTCCGTGCAGCTTCTGGAGCTCTGTGGGCAGGGATGTTGGTGTCTCCCCTGGGCTGAAGGCACACGCTTACCCTGGAAAGTTTGGTCGCCTTGAAGCCGCTCTTGCTGTCGCTCATGTGTGCACCTGCATGAGGCAGCGCATCCACCCACGGAGCTGCAGGTGTAGCTCTCCTTGGGGAAGCAGCTACTTCAGCCAGCCACGGTCACTGTCCATGTTGCATAAGGAGAAAAGCATCGTAGTGATTATATAAAAGAGATTATGTAACTGGGTAATTTGGTAATCGCCTCTCTGGTGAACGCTAAGAATAGCTCGTGAATATGCATTTATTTCTGTGATAGCCATCCACAGTGATGAAGCGCTGGGAGAAGTGTGTGCTGGGCAGTGGCACAGGGTGAAGGACTTGTGTCTGCTGTGTGTGTTTGCAGAGACTCTACAGCTCCTGTGCTGCTCTGATGAGACACATCAGCTCCTGTTCCCCCTGCCCCACGGGGTGGTGTGACCGGCTCCACAGGTGTGGTGAAGGTATCCAGCTGCTCCTGATAAGCCTGTGCCAGCTGCCTGTGGCATCCTTATGAGATGCATGGGCAGGGCAGATGATGGAGGAGGGAACACATATTGGCTCCTCCATGAATTTTAGCCATTTTAGCTTTCTCTTGCTTCCCAGAGTATCTGTTTTTCATGCTGAAGTTGCCAGTACCTCTTGCCCCCACCCTGTCCCGAGAAGTGTCTGGGAGGTGCTGGACAATTTCCAGGATCCTGGCGAGGAGCAAGGAGGCTCATGGGCTGCTTTGAGACAACCGAGAAGACCATGTGTGCTTCAGCCCCACTCTCACTGTTCGTGGGTTTATTCCTCGCTTGCAGGAGGGAAGGTGACTCATGAAAAAAAATCAGATGCTGCCAAAGCTGGCGAGAGCTGTGTGGTGCTGATTGAAGTCAGGGGAGAAACTGTGGAGGAGACGGGTGCTGTTCCTTGTAGCGTCTTAGCCCTGCGAAGGCTGTGCAGGGGTGAGCTCAGGATAGCTTGGGAAAAGGCAGGAAGCCGGATGAAAGGCTGTGGCAGGGAGAGGAGGAAGCGAGCAAAAGAAAGTCTCTGAGCACCAGTGGCTCATTTGGGAACATCAGTCCTGGCTCTGTAAATGTTCCTGCAGTTTTCAGCTCAGCTTCTGGAGTCTGGGTGGCTGCTGGTTTTTTGTTGCGGGTTTGGGGTTTTTTTAAATTTTTCTTTCGTGTGGTTTTAATTTGCCCTCCCACTCGCTGTCCTGAAGGTACCTTTTCCACCTTTTCTCAATGCTACAGCTACAATGTCTTTTCTACCTTGAATTGCTTTATCAGCGCCTCCTCTCTTGCTGCCTGAAGCTCAAGCTGTTTAACCTTATTATCAAGCTGCCACATAATCCTCTCTCCGCCTATGACTTGGTTTCCTACTCTTCCTTCCAGCCTTGCTCTCGACTGTTGTTCCACCCTTCTTGGCTTACAATGGCTTTCTTTGCTCTTTTCTGTGTTATTGATTTCATGATTTGCAATAGTTTCCACTTCCTTGGCTGTTGGGTCCCTGTTCTCTTTTAAAATTTATTTTTTTTTTCTGTACTTTCATCTTTTATTTCTTTTCTAGGCTTTCTTCAGTTCCATCTATGATTCAGCCCTGGCACAACCACTTCCCACATGGGTTTTGCCTCTCCCATCATTTCTTTACTTTTTCCTGCTTGCAGAAGGAAAGGCTGTACCATCTGCCCTTAAAAGTGTCTTGTAAATCCATTTCCCCTGTACTGCAGTTAGGTGTTGGATACAGATTAAAAAAAAAAAATAATTTAAAGTACTTTTTCCTTGAGAGAAATATAGATTTCTATCCTGTCCCTTTTGCCTGAATATCCATTGCCTAGCATGTTTTTTCTCCTTTTTGTATGTTAGACTAGAGATCTGAGAGTTCGGCTTGCAGCTTCACCCAAGAATTCCCTTTGCAGGTTGGGTGACTCCTTGTTACAGTTGGCTGCCTTGTGTACAGACCCTTTCTCCTCTGTATTTGTGCCTCCTCCTTTTAGGAGGCTGTCACCCCTGGAATATTCTGCTGTTGCTGTCGGGGCAAAGGAGTGTTGGGGGATGTTTGAAATAAACATATGGTTGTTGCATAATGTAGATGGAAAGCAGGCAGAGGAGACTGCATGTGCAGCACGCTGTGAACTGTAGAGGACAAGGGCAGGCGCAGACCATGGATAATGTGAAATTATTTTGATGCCGTGTAAATTCTTAGGTGCTTAATGGACTTAATTTTTCACTCTCAAATTACACATCTTGAAAAAGACGTGAGTAAAGTTGAGAGTTTTTGTGCAAAAGCACACAAGGATGTGTTAGAGCTGTTATGGGAGCTTCTGTAATGCGAAAACTGTTTGATTTGCAACTGTACAGATACATTAAGAATAATCCTATCTGGACTGATAGGCAAGTGTGAAGTAGTGAAAAGAAAGGAAGCCAAAATTCATGTACTATGTTAACTTTTTAAAACCAGTGAAACTAAAATGATATGTTGTTTTAATGAGAGGTATTTTTGTAAACTCCTGCCTAGGATCAGAGAAAAACATTAATTCTTAGTTCCATGTGGATAAGATGGTTCAAGATGTGTAAATATGGTATAAAAAGGCATGAAGGCAATTTTTACAGGTGGTGCAGAGACACCATACAAGATTCTGCTTTACTTTTGCCTGCCTTGCCAGTGTCCCATGCAGCATGTATAATGGGATTGATTTTAGTGGGAGTGTTACCTTCCTTGTTCTGAAGCCTCCAGAGGCAGGATTCTGTCTGTGACAGGAACCCTGGGGTTCAGCTGGAGCAGACCAGTTGTGCTGGATGTGATGGCACAGCTCTCACTGGTGGAGAGGAGCATAATGGGCTGCATGTTTTGGAGTTTGAACTCCAGTCCTAATTGGTCATCTGTTCCCTTTGAAGAAAACAGACTGTAAAAGATATTAAATTTCTCATGAAGTTTCAAGTTCAGTTAAATAGATTTCCAAAAGCAAGTCCAAGGGAGGAAAAAAAAATGAGCAGTGTCCGCAAATATCCTGCTGTCTGGAAGTGCCTGATGGAGCCAAATTAATAACTTCAAGAAGTTCCCTTTTGAAATGTTCCTGCAGCAAGCTTGTAAAAAAGATCTAGAGAGGCTTGAAAGCAGGAACCCTTTGTAAAAAATCTTTCCTTGAAGCAAGAACATTTAGACATGATGTGAAGCAAGGTTGTGAAGGGACAATTAGCACTGTGTTTCCTGGTACTGCCTAGAGGAAGCTTGGCAACCTTTTTCACTCTGGCAGGGATGGCACTTGAAAATCCTGGCAGTGAGATTGCAAGTGTTGCTCTGGCCCTGCTGGTGACTCCCTGGACATCTCCCTGAAGATGCCTGCCTCACCTGGGAGGGTTGTAAACACCCAGATCTTCAGGTAGGGCTGAGGTCTGACTCTGAAGCCATCTGCAGGAACAAATAACCCTTCCAAGGGGATTGAGCTCATGTTTATGTCGTTCTGGAGGAGAAATTCTTTCTTAATGATGTCCTAGACTTTGATATATGTGCTGTGTTCATGGTAACCGCTTCTCCAACTACTCCTCTTCCAAATTAGATTAAATCTATTAGTACATTTATGGTATTTCTTCTTGCTTTATTCAAACACAAGCAATCTAATAAAGAACAATTCATGCGGTTACGCTTCAGAAGTCCTCGCCAGTACTTAGTTTTTTATGGGAAACCAGAATTTTGCAGTTGGTCGTAATGACAAAAAGTATGCTTGTCTGGCATCTCTCACAGAAGGATTTCAGAGTACTTAAGCAATATTAAATATGTCATAGCATGTTCCAGTCACATCCAGTCGGGATGCAGAGCCTTGTACAGAGGGGTAGGTAGGAAGAAAGTATTGAAAGTGTCCCGCAGGGTGTTTGCAGCAGAATTAGAAACTTGAGATTTCTGATTCCCGATTCCCTACTCCAGTTCAGTACAAGGGAAGTGCTTTGACTTTGCTACAAACCCTTTGCAACAAGCCCTTCTTTATCATGAAGTTATAAACATGGGCATTTCTTTGGAAGTTTCAAGCAAGGCATCTTGCCAATGGAATTAATCTCTACAGGTATGTGAGTGGTCTGGAGGAAAATTTCTTGGGTTGGACACTTCTCCATGTGGAATTATCAAACTGTAACCATAATGTTTGTTCAGTGTGTCCTGTTAGTAGTGAATCTGAAATCAATAGGTACCTCCAGATTCTTACCCTTAATCTTTTGATTTACGCATTTGCACATTGACCACTCAACTGTTCTTGTATTGGGATTGTAATCTAGACTTAATGACTTTCTGGTGATCTAATTAACCTCAGCCTGGTAGTGATGTCAATACTTATTTGTGTAGAATATGAATTAAGGAAAGGGTCCACAAGCGTCTCACCTGTTTGGATAGCTGACTAAATCTGTTTAACTTATCGTTGTCTTCATAGTGCTGCACTCTGAAATACCACAGGAACTTGTGGGAGGTTCTTTGTTTCCCCCCTTTTTTTTCCTTTCCTTTTAATCCTTCATTGACTATGCAGTCCTAAGACAGTCTAAAATGTTGCAAAATTGGGTCAATGCCACTGAGTAGATTAGGTCAAAATAGAAATAACAGCACATCAAAACAGTTTCGAACTTTCAAAGGCTGTTTTTGTTTAAGCACTTCCAAAAACTAGGGAATTGAAAGTCCAGGTTTACAATGTACGATGAGAGTGGAAGTTTTCTAAAAAGCTTGGCATTCGCCCAGGGTGTGGGAGGCCAGTTTTGTCTCCTTTGTGTCCTCTGGATGAGTCCTGAAAGAGTTCCTACCCTAGATATAGGGTATACTAGAATTGATTTATGTCAATTGTTGACGTTGTCCCTCTTTTCCACTTATAAAGTACAAAGGAAATATGTGCTAAGCTAGGTGGAAAGCACATGGCTGAGTGGTTTAGATGTTCTGTGAAGGGAGAGACCTGTGTTTGCAGTGTTTATTCCAATTATACCCCTTCAGAGACTGAACACAGACAGAAAAGGGTGAGACATTCGGTCTGTTGGTTGCAATTAAACAGCTCGGCCTTGTCTTGGGAAGTGCTTACACAGGGAATTTGAGGAATCTGCTTGTGTGTGTTGGAGAAAGAGATAATTCTGTCCTTGCTGCTTTTATAAACAAAGTCCCAAAAATTTTGCTGCTATCTCCTGATGGAGATAGGATGCTGGTGAAAATAGGTCTTTGCACCTCTATTTATGCATTTCACGCAAATGCATAGCGTGCGTAAATATATGCGTAATGTTGAAAAGAAACACTGCCAGCACAAAAATTTGAGGTTCTGTCTTCTCCAATTGCCTGGAGTTAAATTTTGTTTACTTCCAGGGAAGTGAGAGAGGCTTGAGTCCTTCTGGGTGGGAGATTTGAACACAGACTTGCCATGTCCTGGCAGAGCACATTAGCTGGGTTGGGTGGATCTGACTGCAATTGCTGCTGCTCCCTTCCCCTTCTACCTCTCTGTTCTGCAGATGTGTCCTTTCGGACTCCTAACAGATGTAAAAAAAAAAACCCAGAAGAAATTTTTTGTTTTGTTTTTGCTTTAGGCATGCAGGAAGCATAGTTTCAGGATCTGAAAAATACAGTTATGTGCCCAACTCCGTAATATGAGTGGGTTTCTCAGAATATTTCTCTGAAAGTTTCATATCAGGCTGGTACTATCTGGAGTTTACCTGCTGCTACATATTTAATACATACGATGACATGAAATATTTTATAAATAGTTCATAAAAATCTGTCTTCCCTCCTTTTTTTCTTGAAAGCCTCTCATGGCAGTGTCCTGAATGTTGCACATCCAGGCAAGGAGTGTGGAGAGATAAATTTCAAATAATCATCATTCCTCTCCAATAACCAGGGAGGTGAGGGGGTACAGTGGAGGCTGCAGAGAGGGCAGTGCCTGGTGTACATTTTCCAGCCTTACAGACTGTTGTGAAACAGATCCACGTAACATTCAGGCTGAGAGTATCGGTGGTATCTTTCCTAAGCACTGGAGTTTTTGCAGGGCTGTTGTTTTCCTGACATTGCCGTGCCAGTTCATGGGACCTTCCTCAGCTCCTTCCTGTCTGATGGGGACTAGGTTAGGGAATCCATGCTGAGGCTGGTTTTGATGCTGTCCTTTTCCTTTGATGAACATCCTGAGGCAGTCTTAGATACTTTTTTCAAATTTTATTTATGTGAACTGATGAAATGTCCATGGAACTGGATGTTTGATACATTAAGTGTTGAGTTTATACATTCCTGTCTAAGTCTCTCTTATGTCTGCTGCTCTAATTGGCTTTATTTGGGGGTTTTTTCCAGAATATTTTTAAATAATCCTGTCATTTACATTTTTTCTCGACTAGTCCCATTTTCCAATTTTATGTTTTTGTGGCTGGTGACAGGGCTGGTAAATCAGGAGTGATTTAACACTCGCCACTTCTGTCGGTAAGAGAGACCATCCAAGTGCTCTCTGCTGAAAGAAAAGAGATGAAGTGTTTTCAAATAAAACCATACATAGCAGCAGCATCAATCCTACAGCTCCTTGTACCCTGTGTAGAATTGGCACTCTGGGTTTCTTGCTGCGTGCTGTGGATTTAAGCTTGGAGGGAACCCTGCATCCTGAGCCTGTGATCACAATTTTATGCGCATAAATAGTGCTGGATTTTACAATGTCCCCCAAGAATTCTCTGTTCTACTACCAGGCAGTCTTGAAGCAAGCTGCCTACATGTGTGCCTTGCAAATCAGCCTCAAACCAAACTTGGAGGGAATGCATCTGTGGGTGGATACACAGCCCGAGCTCCCCACCTCCTCAGAGCTCTGTCCCTCACATGGCTGTTGGCAAAATTGATAATGAATCCTGGTGATGGGGATGACTTTTCGTTTGGTGCAGAAGAACCCAGTTTTAGCTGTTGTTGGAAAAAAAAATGTTACATCTTTGGAGCTTGTCTTATGTTAGAAATAATCAGTTTTCTCATTCGTGTCTTGGTATATTTGAAGATATTTTTCCATCCAGTGTTTTTGTGTGATCTACTATATTCTGTAGGAAACAATATGAAAGTGTGGCCCCGTGGCTAAAGGCAGTGTCACTTAGGAAAGTGTGTTGGCTCTGCTGTCAGGCACGGGTACTTCCTTTGTGATTTTTGTCCCATATTCTTCTTTTAGTTTAAAAAATTATGACTTCTATTCATAGCTGGTCTTGGAAGCCATGGGTTAAAAGCCACAGGAAAGACAGGTTTCAGTAGATTGAATTGAGCAGATCCTACCATTAACAGAGGGGAGGAAGAGGGATCTCTGATATCCTTTTACTGAGAACTAAGGAGGACAGTCAAGTACCACAGCATTCTCTCTTGCCATCTAACCTGTTGGTTCTCATATCAAACAATGCTCACTCTGACTGTGGGCTGGGGGTCCTCTTTCAGTCTGTACTGTTCCATAGTTAGGAGGTGTTTTTTTAGCTAATGAACTTAAAGGCCTTTAACAAAACCTTGTTGTTAAAAAAGTAAAAAGATCTGGATATCAGTTTCATTCCCTCTATTGAGAAAGATTGACTTCTGGGATTCTCTTTTTCCCCTTTGTTTAATGGCCTTGATCACATCTACTTTCCTCTAGGCCTGAAAAGCCTTAGGCAGCGCTTCATGTGAGCCACAACTGCTCTGAGGTGCACCTGCTCCAACATGGCCTTTTATCCATTGGTCACAATCCTTTCGGAGGTACACCTGCTGCAGCACAGACATGAACACGGCCACAGTACCTGCTCTGGCAGGGGCTTATCTGCAGCCACAGGTGCTCTGGAGTGTTCTGCTCCGCTGTGGACTCGGCCACAGGTGACAGTCCCTTTGGCTTGAGTCCACACCGGAATTCCAGCCCGTCCAGCGCAGCAGCGATGCTCTGGTCACCTGCCAGCCGAGGCGCATCACCGTGGCTGTTATCAGAATGTTCCCAGGCACAGCAGAGGAAGTTGGTAAGTGGCACAGCAGTACAGGAAGCAGTGAAAGCAAAAGGCAGCCAGTAATGAGCACCAGACTCTGAAAGCCAGTAAGGCAAGCAAGCCTTGCAGGCACAGGAGCCAGCTGATTAGTAGCCAAACAGCAATAACAGCTACAAATTCCATCCAGCCCCTTCCAATCCAACCTGTTGTTATCTCCAAATGTTCAAACCCCGTGCTGGCAGCCAAAAACGATGGTTGTGCTTTAACTCTGGCCAGCAACAAGGCACCACACAGCCTCTCACTCACTCTCACCCAGTGGAATGGGGAAGGGAATCAGAGTGGTGGAAGTCAGAAAAAAACGTGGGTTGAGACAAAGGCAGTGAAACAGGCAAAGCAAAAGTTGCTCATGCAAACAGAGCAAAACAAGGAATACATTCACCACTTCCCATGGGCTGGCAGGTGTTCAGCCATCCCCAGGAAATCAGGGCTACGTCACACATAGTGGTTACTCGGAAAGACAAATGTCACTCTGAACATCCCCCTTTCCTTCTTCTTCCCCCGGCTTTATATGCTCATCATGACATATGGATTTTCTATGGAATATCCTTTTGGATATATTATGGATATAAACTATTCCATAGCTTTCTATGGAATATCCCTTTGGACAGTTAGGATCAGCTGTCCTGACTGTATCTTCCCAACTTTTTGTGCCCCCCCAGCCTTCCTCAGTGGCGTGGGGGTACAAGAAGCAGAAAAGGCCTTGAGGCTGTGTAAGCACAGCTCAGCAATAGCTAAAACATCTGTGTTATCAACACAGTTTCCAGCACAGATCCCAAACTAGCTGCTGTGAAAAAAAGAAAATTAACTCCACCCCAGCCAAACTCAGCACATCTCATCACGATGCTTTCATGAAAAGCGCCCTCAATAAGCTACCACAGAGACCCATCCGTGTGTTGTGTTTCTGTTTGGGAGGTGTTGGTCAAAACTGAACACCTTTCTCAATCCTCATCTAGCCGGTCCTCAGGCCGTAAAGTTCAGTGGGACACTCTCAGGGGTGAGAGAATGCTCTTCCTGCTCGCAGTGGTTTTGTGTTTAATTGGATGATCTGTGTCATAAGATCATCTTTGCGGTTGTTTACGGATTTATAAATCTGCGGAACGATGGGGTTTGTGTTCTTTGGCTGCAGCTATACAGAGGAAATCTGAATATTTAATGGTGTATTGAATACTGCATAACTTTTCCATGTATGAACTCGGAGAAGGTGTTTTGATAGATTGGTTGGTTTGCTTCTCAAACCCTGTAGGGTCAGAGATCGTGTGTCTGAAATGTTTTATACATCTCGTGTAGGTTTTAGGTAATAAATATTTCATGCTTGCCCCCAGATATGTGGTAGTGGTTAAAACTCAATTAAGTGGTGATTATACAGAATGATGAATATTTCATTTATTTAATATGAAATAGGCAAAAAATTATATTGCTGCCATGCTGGTTTTACTTCAAAAAACTTTGTCGAGGTTAGCAAGACTGAAAATCTCTTTAGTGTCCTGAATTTATTCTGCTGGAAGAATGCAAGTATTTCTTCGAGGACCTTTTAAAATGGATTTCTTTGTCTTGCTTTAAAAGGATGTTTCTTACACCTTTATAAAAGCTTTTTTCTTTAAAAAAGCACTTCTTAAATGAATTTCCTGCTAGGACAAGGGGCAGCCATAGGAAATAATGTTACAGGGCTTGGCAATTCTGTACTCAGCCTCATTCAGCTGTGTATTCAACCTTGCTCCTCCTCATCACCCACGCATCTCTTTTCCAAGTTGAAGGCTCCCAAACCTTTTAGACCCTTCTTGAAAGGCAACTGCTCCATCTGATTATTCACGGTAATTTTCCCTCCCTTTATTTCTGATTTCTAGCTACAAGCACTTCTTGGAAAGCAGAAATAAGGACTTCGAGGTGCACTTTAAATTTCTAGGGGAGAAATTGGTTGCTAGTATCTGCTGAAAATTTGGGATTTGCTTCCTGTATGGAAAAAAGAGCTCAAACTGATCTTTAAAATACAGTTAATTTTCATTTCTACGCTTTTGAATAACTGTAATAAAATAACTCATTGGTCTGAGTTGGATTCCAGTAGTGTTACTGACTTTTAGTTGCCCTTACTCTGCAAGGGGTTATTAGTGGAGTAAAGGAATTTTCAACACATAGAGCTGAAGAGCATGAAACCTACCTGAAAAGCACGTATTGACCCACGCCTCCTGAAGCTTCCCTGCTTTTGATGGCGCTAGCCAAGAGGGAAATTAGTATGTGCTCATCTCTGGGAGAAACCAGTCTAGCTGAATTTTCAAAATTCAGTGCTCGGAGGCCTGCTGGAGCGTACCTGTAGGAGGAGATGGACAGATTTTAGCCTGAAGGAGTGTGGAGAAGTGCAGCTGTCAGAAGACAGTTGGAAGGCACGTCCTGCTTCTGCAGCCAACGCTCAGCTCCCTTCTGCAGCGTGAGCATGAAGGCTGCTCATCATCACAACTGGCTCCTAAGAGCTGTGCTACATCATGAAGTTTTCTGATGTGGTTTGTAGCTCACACTGTTACTGAGGTTTGAGTTTTGTTTCATAGCTGTCCTGCCACTGCTGTGGTGGTGTCTTCCAGTGATGTGCCAAACAGCGTGGCCAACATCTGTTCTGGGTCATCTCCCAGTGAGCTGAGTCGTTTTTCACAGAAGAGGCTCAGTTTCGTAATGAAACTTTGTTGTAGACAGTGGAGAGAAAGTAGAATTTGTTTTGTTATGTTTGAGGTATGTGTGTGTGTGAGTTCGGGGGGAGTTGGGATGGGGCTGTTGGTCCTTTTCCTTTTCCTCTCCTGTGTTGTTGGGGGGAAGGCAATTTGATACTTGGTGCCTGTTGGATTTTCTGAGACACTGACGCCTTTATTGTACATCACATCNTCCTTTTCCTTTTCCTTTTCCTTTTCCTTTTCCTTTTCCTTTTCCTTTTCCTTTTCCTTTTCCTTTGTTGTTGGGGGGAGGGCAATTTGATACTTGATGCCTGTTGGATTTTCTGAGACACTGACGCCTTTATTGTACATCACATCCATTTGTAAGTGCCACAGCTGGAATGAGAGATGGCAAAGGCGCCCATGCCAAGACAGAGGCCACGAGATGAAGTTGGGATTTCCAGGCCTTTGGGGTCTCTTAACTGTGGTCTGCCCTTGAAATTGTAGGTAAATTTGACCACTTGTGGATGTACGTGGAGAGTCAGAGATGAACGTCAAAACACATTCTACTGTGCATTTTTCCTTCCTTATCTAACTCTGTCATCACAGTAGTGCCGCTGTGGTCACAGTGGTGAGATGCAGGGGGAACTGAAAATCCCCTGCAGATTGTTAGCATTCACATCTGTATCACTTCTACCCACTTTAGTATGTCTGTAAATAAAGAAAATTGATCGTTTTGAGCCTTAACTTGGTTGGCTGGACTCGAACTGCTGGTGAAGGAACTGGATTATCTGGTTTGATCCATCTTGTAGCAGTCAGATGACGTAGTTGGGCTGTTAACGACTGACACTTGAGCATATCTTACATTAAATACTGCAAATCAAAGTTC
The DNA here is from genome assembly GCA_013400735.1 of Pomatostomus ruficeps. Classification (NCBI taxonomy): domain Eukaryota; kingdom Metazoa; phylum Chordata; class Aves; order Passeriformes; family Timaliidae; genus Pomatostomus; species Pomatostomus ruficeps. The sequence goes on along the minus strand of VYZT01062773.1, from coordinate 48,832 downwards.
AGCTGCTACAGCTCTTAGCTGGTGGGTTGGTTGCTTTTTCCTTTCAGGTGAGGTCCAGGTGTGGGTCTGTGGTAACTGCAAGTTTGTTCATCAACATAGACGTTTTTGGATAAATCATATGGCCCTGATTTTAATGTTCCTCATGGAAAACCACAGGGACTTTGGGTGCTGCTTTCTCAGAGATACGTTCCTTCTCCCATTTGCCCATTCTTTTTGAATTCAAATACATGCAGCAGCCTGGTTCACATAGGTCTTTGCACATTTTAGTGTTCCCACATTTTGCTGAAGTATGGCTAGTCGTATTTTTTTTTTAGAAGAGCAGTTTTAAGCACATCTGATACTTAGGGCCATTGATCCATTCTTTCTGTGTCATGTAAATGAAGAGTGGTTTAATGCTGTTCCTTAGACCTGAGCTAGTTGAATAAATGGCACGTGAAAGTCATGCATGGTAATCTTAGTTCAGTCCCAGCACTAAATTCTTCTGAGACTTTCAACCATGGATACACTTACCTTTTCGCTTTGTGATGAATTGAAAATAGTATTATACCACCAACTCTCTTCTTAATTCCTAGGTCTCTTCAAAATCGTTCTACAAATTTAAGAATCTTGCTTGATAGAGCTTTAAAAAAAGAGGAGAAATTAGTATTTGGCAGCGTAATGCTAAAATAAAGTTCTGTTTACGAGAGGCCAGAAAATCAAGTAGGAAACTTGACAGTGTAGATGGAATATAAAAAAAAACCTATTTAAAATATTTAAAAATAAAATTTGCTGTTCTTGTAGGAATGTGAGCAGTGACTTGTTGAGAACGAAATCCCAAATAAAAACATTTTTAGACTTGCAAGGCTAATGCAGTCACTGAAGGTACATGGTATTTTTTGACTCTACACTCCAAGGAAGACTTGCAGAGACATAGGGACATGAACAGTAATGTTTAGTTTGGTTATTTGCAAAAAAAACCTGGTGTGATTCCTCGGTGCATCTGATGGTTTCCTTGATGTTCATGATGCTGCAAGATGGTCTTGGTTGCTCCTGCTCAGATGAAAACATAAATACGTAGTCAGAATAAGACTTCTTCCATCCCTGTACTATTGTCCTGTTCCTAAGTGTTTTCTTTCTAAATCCAACCTTGCCTTCAAATAGATCTGTGGAGTTCTTGATGAGCATCCTTTGTCCTGCCTTTTCCCCAAACATCGGGAAAGGTTTCCAGTGAACACCCGCAGTTTCCTCCCTTGTTTATCTGCAGGTCCTGCCGTGGACTCTGTGCCGTGAATGCAGATTGGGGCAGCAGTGAAGTGGCTGTATCAAGACCAGTTGCTGTCAGGACAAGAAATATTTCTTCATTGTTTGCTTTTCGCCTCTCTTTGCATCTTGCTTTCTGTTGTGTCTTTTGTTTTATACTTTGATAGTCCCTACTCCCTTTTTGTGTAGTGGTTGTGCAGCCATGTCGTGGTTCCTGATATGGACTTCTGGATGCAGCCAGTGATAAATGTGCAACAGCAGTCACCCTGGCATAGTTTCTGTCAAACTCGACTTCTGGTGAACTTATTTAGCTTTTACTTTTTTTCCGTGGTGGTAAGGACAGCAAGCAGCTGCTTCTACCAGCAGAAACTGGAGAACCAGCTTTCCCACTGTTGATTTTTCTTTCAGTCCATATGGATTTCTCCTCAGAGTGAGGGGCAGATGTGCTTTGCCTGTGCAGTTGTATAACACACCATTGGTTGCTTTGCTGCCCTGAGCTCATAATGAAATAACCTAAATGATTATAAAAGCTTTAGTATCAGCTTCATTTCATTTTAATAGAACAATAAAAGCAACTAGTGTGCAAGCTGCTGGCTCCAGTACTCCTGCATAAACCATTAGCAAAACAATATTACTGGCTCTTGACAGAGGAAAACGGCAGTGACAAATCCAAGAATTTGCTCTGAAAAGAAGTCACCCAAGTGCCAGTGAATCCAGAGACCCACTCCTACACACTCTGGCTGCTGCGAGCTCTTTGTTTGAGGTTGAGAAGTCGACACTTTCTCATAATTTGTTTTACATTCTGGCTTTGTCTTCTGTAAATACCCTTTGCAGCGTTTCCAGCAGTGCTGGCAGCTGCCTAGGCACCAGAGGAGCTTTCCCAGTTAGCTTGTACGCATAGAGATCTGACGGGTTTTGCATTTTATGCCTGAGACTGGCTCATCTGGCCGCCTCCTTGGTCTCCCCCTGCAATGCTGGTGGCTGATGTGTTTGCAGCACTGTACCCCATGTGCCGGGTACAGTGTGTTTGGTTTGAAGAGCAGGAGTCTCCCCAAAAGGCCCAGAGGAACCCCAGGATGTCTCTGCTCGAATGCCTGTGGTTACCTCGCTGGTTGTGAGGGGTGGGAGAAAAAGCATCTCATGGCACCCAACACGTGGAGCCTTCTGTCCTGAGCAACAACAACAAAATCCTTCAAGCCTTCTATTTACCCAGGTTTGTTAAGTGTACCTTGAAGGATGCCTGTACAGTTGTTGTACTGTGTATTTCAGAGTATGCAGAAACCGTAAAACTGCCTACCAGCCCTCACCAGATGGAAACTAGTACCATATGCTTATATATTTTCTATATTGTCCTCTAGGGTTTTGCTGTGTTAGGTAAACCAAAGCACTGCTCACTGTGGGTGCCTGCACGGACAGACCGTGGTCTCGTTTCAGACGTGAGGGTGGCTGCACCCTGGAACTTTCTCTTGAATGGTAAAACCTCCCAGCTGGGCAGGTCAGAAGACCTCTGCTCTCCTGACATCCTTTTCCTGGGTGTTTTATGTTTAGGCTTTGCCTGAGACCTCTGCAAAAGCAATACAGGATTCTGAGAGCTTTGATCCCCTCTACACTGTCTCTTGCTTTATTTGCCATCTTTCAAGCTGAAAAGAAAACCCCCACCTTTTTAATTTCACTTGCTGAATTTAAAGATGTCATGATCATTCTTTTCCAGGAAAAGCTTTTCAGAGCTTCAAACTTTCCTAAGACATACACTGAGTATGGGTACTCCCCAAACATCTGGCCAACTGAAGCAGTTTTAAAATGTAGTATCAGCTAGAACAAGGCAGATACTGGAAGAGGGATGTAGATGATCTCAGGGACAGTGAGAGGATAGGAGAGAGGATTAAATTTTCCTAAACCAGAGCTTGGAAAAGCTCTCTCTGTTACGTGCTGTGTACTGGAAGTTGTGCATTAAGTACTATTAAGGGAACTCAGGCTTCCTTCTGTGCCCGTGTAACCCAGAAGAGCATTTAATAAGTTTGTCTGGACTTCTCCTTTCCATCTCTTCACTTTTGCAGAAGTGGGTGAACAGCACAGCATCATCACCTTTCCTGTCTCTCCAGATCTTGTTTCTCTCTTTGGATTTGTTTCACTGTCCCTGCAGCACATCTTCCCGTCACCTGGGTGGATGTGGTTGCATGTATACATTTTTAAAATTTAATTATTCTTTGATTCATTTGCGTTCATCAGGGTCATTGGCAGCAATCTGAGAGTTCAGAATCTGGTGTGCTGGCATCATGTGCTTCTCTTCTTGCTACTTTTGACTGATCTTTGAAGCTATGAACCTTTAAAGGCTGTTTGTCCTGTTGTTTTCAGTCTCCTGATATCTGTTCTGGTTTAAAGCAGATGTTTCTAGCCCATTAAGAATGCCTTTACTGTGGTAGCTGCACTTAAATTTGCAGAGTTGATCTGAAATAGGACAAGAATTTCCAAGTGATTGTCCTTAGTCTCTCGGTGCATTGTGGGTTTGTTATTTTTAGTAATCTTTGCCATTTAGTTGTGAGTATCACGTTGGTGATCTTCCTTTCCACTGCTAGAGTCAAGGGGTTATGATTGCTTTACCGAATGAACAGGGAGCTTTGTAGTCTGATGGCTGCAGACAAAAAAAATTGATATTTCATTCGCTTTGAACAGGGTTTTAAAAAGTCAACACAGAAACATGTAAAGAATTTCAACAGTATATCACTGCAAAGGCCTGCTAATTTCAAAGTGAAGGATTTCTCTTGGTGATATTTCCCTTCTCCTCTTTTTGTTTAAATGGACATTGTGCTGTTCTAAGAGCAGTCTGTATAGATGTGCCTGGAGCAAGTCATTGAGTCATCTCACAGATGCAGTAATTCTGGATATAGGGTATCATTTTGGCTTTTTACCAGCAAAATATACTGTGAGGTATATTTTTGTTCCTACTTTTTCCTAATCCTTCTCTTACTACTCCAAAGAAAACACGGTTAGCCCTGTCGTAGCATTATCTGGTGATGGAATTGCAAGCCCTGAAATGTCACTGAAAGCTTCTGGCTGGACTAGGCTGGAAGTGTGAAGAGCATCCTCTGGTCCCTAAGTTCCCAAACTGTCACAGAAGCACTACTTGTGCATGTTCATGGTGGTGTAACACCAGCTAAGTTCTCCTTCCAAACCCTCTGTATGAGGTGGGTTGTTGGAGCTCAGCTGTTGTCTTGAGTTTTGCAGTTTTTCAATGTTTCTCTTTGCTGTAATACTTTCTCATGCATGCTGCTGTAAACATGGCCATGGTTTTTGCTAGCTATCCATGTTTTTGCTAACTATCCATGTTTTTGCTAACTGTCCTTGTTGTTTTCATTCCATTCTAGGCGGAGAAATGTGATGGATTTTTCCTTTGACCAGTGTGATTGAGAGGTGGTAATTTCTACCTCCAATCCACGGTGATTTCTAAGAACATATAAATAAAGGTCAGAGGGTTCTGCCCTCGCTCTTTTTGCCCTCTCTCTTTGGCCTCTCATTTTGGCTCTCTCATTTGGCTCTCCTTTTTTGGCTCCTCGGCCTGGTCGGCTACGTGTGTTTGTGTCCGTGCAGTACAGTAGGACATCCACACTCAGCCATGACCAGGGTCTGGTTTCATCCATTCCACACATCCCCTTCGTGTTGCATTGTGTGTCCACGAGCGTTGTTGTGGTGCCAGGTGTGTGATTCTCTCTTTCTGGAGGTTTCCTCAGTTTCCCTTGTTTCTCTAACTTTACCTAGTTTTGTAATTTCTCTGTGGCCAGGTAGTTGCTCACACTATTGGTAGCTCTAATACTAAATTTAAAAGCTGAATAAAATCACTTCTGTGATCTAGTTTCTTTTTTTATAGAGAAATTATATCAGGAAGCTGGTGCCCTCTCAGAGAATATACAGTGGATCGTCCCTGTCTGAGACTGCTGAGTACAGCCGTGCCTGCTTCAAGCAATGAAGGCTCTGTCTTTTATGCCTGGGGATTATATCCTGGTAGGTCTGTGCCTGGCTGGAGAGGTGCCTGTGTGCCCTGATACATTCACTGTCCTGTGAGGTGCCCTCATGTGTGCGAATATCATCTGCCACAGGAGCAGCCCCACGTGCAGGGACTGAGCTGTGGGCAGCCAGAACAAGCAGCTAACATGAGTTCAGCTGTGTTGCTGCTGTCTCTGTAGATACCAGAGGGACGTGGCTTTGATCTGTTAAACAGCAGGGGCAAAGGGTCAAGAAAGACGCCTTCTGTGTGCAAGATGAAGTCAGACAGAGCCCAAAACCCTGAGGACACCAAGCTCTTTCCAACAGGCTCTCCACAGCTCTCACTGCTGCTTTGCCCCTTTCCATGAGGTTCCACCAAATCCAGCCGGCTGCTCTGCTCCACCCTTGGGCAGAGGGCAGGAGCTGGGTGCTGTTGGCCCTGGCTACCTGCTCCGCCTGCCTTTTGGCACTCAGCAGTGATGGCTTTGCCACATCTGCACCCTCAGTTGTCTTGGATTTAAGCTAATCCCATTCTTTACCTGCAGGAAGGCACAGGGTAACAGGTAACAGTGTAAAACTATTATTTATGTCTGCTTTTCAACCCAACCAGGCCATTTTCTTCCCCGCTTCAGTCACATTCGCTGGGCAGTTTGTTTATGTAAAGTGATCCAAACCCAAGTCTCTGATCTGTTCCGAGCCTTTGCTTTTGCGATTGTTGGGGCCTTTTTTTCCTCCCTTGAGTAGATTAAAACCGTATTTGAACATAATAGAGGGCTCTTGGCAAGGTTACAAGCTTTGACTGACTTTAAAATTTCTTTTTTCCCCCTCTTTAAAACCATAGTTTACCATGTTTTAAATTTTGCTCTGTCAGTGGGCCCTTAATAAGAGAAGAATAAATTTTTTTTTTCACTAGATGTTAACTCCTAAATGCTCTGTGCATTTAGGACCTCTAACTGTGCCTTTATGCATGGGAATGTGGGAAATGAAGCCCAACAAAGACAGAAACTCTGTATTTCCAATAATAATCAACTGTTCCCCAATTCCCTTGTCACCTCTGAGCCTTTGAATTTTAGTCCTATACATAAAGTCTTAATTTTTCTTTTGCACTTCACTGTTCATTCTGGCTGTTGTGTGTGAATTTATAGGCATTGTCTCTTTGCTAATTCTGCTCAGGCTGGTTTTTGAGTGGGTATGCATGAGAAGATGCTTAGCAACTGAAGGCAGAGCTTCAAGAGGTGTAACTAAGAAAGCATTTCTGCTGCATCTGACTTTATTGTTTCAAAAGTGGTTTTAGTATTTAGATTCTCCTTGCCAAGCTTAAGAGGCATGTTTTGTCTCATTTCTTTTTCTCTGCAAATAGGAAATACTTTATTGCTTTGTTCTGCATGAAATTTGGGAAATCCACTCATCCAGACTATAGACAAGTTGGTTTATTCAGGGAAATAAGTGAGCAAAAGCTCCCTGTGTAAATCATTTCACACCAGAAACACCCTATCCTTAAAATAGAAAAATCAGCTCTTCAGCTGTAAAAATGTTCTCCACTTCATGAATTTTTATTAAGCACATTTTTTTCCTGCTAAGCATGCTAGTAAGTCTGCAAGCCTGGTCTATCCAGCTGGGGAGTCGACTAATAGCATTAAATGAGAAACAAAAAACTGGAGAAAATGTTTGGTGTGGACATCCAGTGGTTTACATCATGTTGTCCTCTTTCCATTTCCCTACTTTCTGTAGTCGTTGACTTGCCTTTGGGCATTCACATGAGCTAAAATATCTGCCTGCTGCTCCGATAGCCTTGTGCCAGGGCTGAAACTGGAGCATATTGTTCCATCATGAAACGGGCAATGTTGAATACTTGGGAAATTAACAGCAGCTGCAAGCTCTTCAGCTATTTTTGTTTGTCCTGTGGCTCTAATTTTTCTAGTGTGTTTGTGCTGAAGTCAGAAGAGGAAAGGAAAATAGATTCCCCCAAGAGACTGATTTTTGGTTTTTAATTAAAAAAAGCGCCCTACCTAAAAAGAGCATCCATAAAACAAATAGTACCAAGGGTCGCCTAGCAGTTTGCTCAGGATTGTGTGGGCCCCTTCGTCTGGTTGCTGGTATGAATTTCTGGGGACTTTAGTGGCACCTTAGTACATAGTGAGGTAATTGGCACTTTCCACAGTCAGCCCTCTCCTTTAAAAGTCCTGCTGCTAATAACATCTGTCTTGGCCTTTTGGAAAGATTGCGGGCAGCAAACAATTTCCCATATTATTTATGTTTTATGCTCCCAGCCAGAGATATAAGCCTAAATCCCCGACAGTCACTCCGTTCAGTGGTGTTTGGGTGAGGCCCAGAAGTTAAACTAGGAAAGCTTTAGAGGATGATTGCTAAACAGGATTTCTTGAGTATCCTCTAGGAGTCCGGTGGCTTGAATTTCTTCCCGTCTCATGATCATGTGTCAGGAATGACAAGGCAGAGCCTTATCCTTTCTGAAAGTTCAAGAAGATGCTCCTTAGAGCAACTCTAGGAACCAGGCATAAATGTATTGTTTCTTTATTTGAAAAGCAATGGAGCAAGAATGTAATTTTTCCCTCTAACTGAAGAGAGAGGTGGTCCAATTCTTTTGTCTTGTTATGTGACCTAACTCATGGCCAGAGATCTGTTCCTTAGGCTGGACGTCATTTTAGAAAACTGCATACCACTATGGGAATTTGCAGCCATTCCTTTAAAAGTGGTGAACATGGGTTGGCATATTTCTGGATTTGAGTGGAAACGAATAAAGGCAATGGCTTGCTGTTCATATTCAGTGAGACAAAACTTAAAGGGCAAAGCTAAACCTGTTCCCCCTAACACGGGTGCACTGTGAATAGTAAGAAGGGTCTTCTTTGCATATGGAGCCCAATTCACATATTTGAAGGACTGAGACTTTATTCAGTATCTGGTGTCTGATTTGGGAGTCTCTAAACTGGGGTGAAAATTTCTGCTGCTTTAGATGAACCTGGCTTTACCGACATGGGTTAGCACCCTTGCATTTAAGCTACTAGAAGTTTTCATCTTCTCATTGCAAAAAAAGTGACCTCTCAATGGTGAGGTGCCAGGCTTTTCTTTTTTCAAATTAGAGGCGAAGCACACTACACAAAAAAAAGGATTTGTTTTTTTGGCTTGCACTGTGAGAAGATGATAAAAAGATTTCTGCCCTGGGCTGGCACAAGGAGCTGTAGCTAATTCATGGTGTCACGCTTTTGTGTCAGAAAGGGCTCGAGGTACCAAACTTGGTTGTAGGTGAAAAATTGGAACTGCTGCCTTGCATGGAGGAGAGGTTCACAGGTTATCTGTCTGTAGTATAAAAATGACAAAGCCGGTGGAGTTGTCCCTTCATCAGTACCTTTGCAAGGTGCTGTCATTCCTCTATGGTGGCCAGAAATTCAGAGACTACCTCTGGGATTTCTTTGGCTACCACCCTGTTGGTTTCTCTCCTCTGAAGCCTTTTGGGAAACATGCTGGGAAGAAGCCTTGTCTGTGGCTCAGCGTCGGTGCCATTTATTCCAGTTGCCCCTAGGTTTTATTCCACTTCGTATTTTTCCGGTTGTTTTGGGCATGTCATTGTCTTCCTCGCTTCTCTGCCCTGCTGCTCCTGTTCTCTCTTTCTCTCATCAATGAGTTTGCATTTGTAGTTACAGAATAAAGGGTCCTTTGCCTGAACAGAGCTGCCCTGGAGAAATGCAGGAGCTTTAGTGCCTTTGTGCTGCAGTGCTGTTTCCCCTCTGAGATGAACCCAGCTCTTGGAAGAGCAGCTGGCAAGCCTGTGAAGAGAGGGGCAGCAAGCCAAGCTGTATCCTGTGAAAGCAGAAGCAATGCCCTTGAAATCTCTGAAATTGCCCACTATATGCACAGGCATTAAATTTTCTCCGAAAGTTCAGTTTATGCAACATTATCAACACTGACCAAAATACGCAAGTGTGTCTGTGCTCGTCTCTGAGCTCTTGGTGCTATTTCCATCTCTTAGTGTGGGCAGGCACTATTAAAATCCTCAGCGCTTTCAGTCTAGTTGAAAAATTTTCTAGCTGCTAGGTTTATAAATTAAACATTTATGGCCATATCTCATGCTATTATCCATCCGTAGCAATACCTCCAGGCAAGGATCTTGAGCTTTTTTGGAGTGTAGACCATGTGTTAAAGAAGAGCGAATGTTTCATTTATGCCTCATCTCACTCTTGCACTTCTCAGTTGCAGAACATCCCTGAGGTAATCTCAGATATTTCTTGTGAGGAAATAACCTTAGTAAGAAGATTTTTGGTGTCTGTGCTGTTGGTGTCAAAGGAAAGAGCAGAGTTCACTGCAGCACCCTGATTTTTTTTTTTCTTTTCAAGTAAATTCCTAACACACAAATACGGTATATCATCTGCAAGCTGGAAAAAAGAAAAACATAACAGCAGATGAACAACAGACCACAAGGGTGGTAGTGAGAGAGGTCCAGCAGTGATAACTGGGACATTTGCATTTTAACTGTCATTAATGGACGCTGAAAGCTTGATGGTATCCCAGAAAAATCTGTGTATATGGACAGGTGTTTGAACATGGGGCATGCAGTGATGAACAGTGAGAGGAGACGTGAAAAGCTACCCACTTCCTGCATGTCCTTCATCAAGCTGTGAAGGGAGTGGTTGGAGGGGTGAAAGGAAGTTTCAGCCCAGTTGTGGCTTCTATACCTAACCAAAGAGGTTGTGTGAATTTGTTTATGTGTATCCAGTATCTCTATCTAAACTGTCATCTTTAGAACCTTTTTATTTCTTCTACTTCTTTTGCTTCCAGGAAGCTATTTTGAAATGTGGGAAAACTCAGGTGATAACCTAAAGCAAGGTTATGATCCTTTTAGAAAAATGCCAAAACTTGTGTGCTTTTGCTTTAAATGAAGAGATTTGTCACATTCTTGGCCGTTTATGTTGAAATTGGACAATCTGGGACCTTGCAGATTATTGTTTAGGTGCATTCAGGCTCCTAATAAAAGAAAAGCAAATATTAAGGTCTTACGTAGGAAGCTACTTTGTTTGGAAAAATGCTTTGCCATCAGTAGGCATTGTTATTTGCCTGAAAGGGTTGTCTGTTTATTTGCTATTCTAGTCCTTTAACAGGAAATACTCCAAGGACAAATGCTTAGTATTTCTTCCTGCTCAAATAAGCAGTTGTGAGGTGCAGCCGTTAGATTTGTCTCACTGGAATTTCATAATCACATGCTATCGCTATGGCAGTGCATTGGACTGTCTGAACAGGCGTTGGTTTAGGTTCTTAGTTTGAATTAAAAGACATTGATGTTTCAGTCTACCTGCTGAGTGTCTGCCTAAGAGCCACAACAGAGCATCTCCCTGCAAGCTTGAATTGACTTGTTAAACAAATACAAATTGCATTCAGTCAACTCTTCTGCTGCTGCTTTCTCTGAGGAGAGTTTTGGCTTCAGACAGAGATGTGTGTGCTGCCAGTCAGTAGGAACTTTAATAGAAAAATGTGATTATTAGCCTGGATGAACCCAAGCCCATAAAACCCTCCCAGTGTTCCAGTAACTGAGCCCCAGAGCAAATGGGTTTCTGGACAGTGACATGGAGATGATTGTATGACAGCCCTGTTCCGTGAGCCAGCCTTGCAGGCCGGACCATGCCTGCCTTTGCTGTGTTACTGTCTGAGTTCAGCATTTACTTCAAGGTAGTTAGTCTAATGTAGCCGGAACAAATGAACTAAAGTTTCCTTGAGAATCGTTTCTCCAGTCCCAGTATGGTCATTAAACCAGACTGGACCTGCACCATGAATTACATGTCAGTGCTTTTCCCTTGAGACACGGATTGGCCTTGTGAGGATGTGAAGGACACGGTAATGATGGCTGTTCATGTGAGTGTGTAGGTGATGCCTGATGGTGTTTTTTGTCCTTTCTTTTATACCCTTTTTATACATTTTTACACCCTTTCTCTTACCCTCTACCCTTTTCTTTCCTTGTACTCCTTACCCTTATACCCTGTATCCTTAGCACTGCATGTTTATAATTTTGTAGTTTGATATTTAGCTCAGTTTGGGGGTTCTCTGAGGGGGAAGACAAAACATCCCTACTATCTCAAAACTCCAGGCTCCAGCCTTGAAGAGTCTGGATTCTGGAACATGTTTTTGAACTAAGCTGTAGTTTCACTTAAAGGGAGAATAGAGAGATAGTTACCTCACTTATTAAGTTACTCATTGAGAGATTTTAAGTAGATATGCTAATTTATAAAGTCCATAAAGTTCTGTACAGGAGGCACACTCGTGCTCTTACAGAGGTGTACACCAGGATCCTATTAAACCAAATTAATACCCTTTCTTCCCTATACTGCTGTGTCTGCTTCTTATTTTTTGCCAGCACTTAAGGCATCATAGGTAATAATTGACTTCACTGTTAAGCAGGTGGGAGATGACCAAGTGTGAAGTTTCCCTCAGCAAAGCATTCAAGTAGATGCTTCTCCTCGAAGAAGTACCTAGATTCTGACTTGCCAGGGTTTTTTAGAAACTGGTTTTCAAATATCAGAATGTTTCCAAGGTAACCTCTGTAATCTCCACTGTGTTCAGATGCTTACTGATTTAATATACACATGACGTGTGTAATCGGATTAAAAATTAACAGATGCTCCTATAAACAACCTAACACTAAACGTGATGGGTTTCTAGAATAGCCTCTTCAAGGTGAGAACTTGCCTTGGCGTTTCTTACCGTCCAGGGGAACAGCACTTAGATAATATTTCATTATTATTGATTTCTTTTGTTCCCTGCACAGCTGGGTGTGTGATTGGTCATGGACTCTGCATCTTTTTTTTTTTTTGTGACTGAGGATTTGATACCTTCGGTGTTACACATGTTTTCAGGACTTCGAAGCACAAAGGATTTTGATCCAGTATATTTGCAGTTTTGGAATAAATATCTCAGAAAAGGGAAAAGTCTTAGTTGAATAAAAAAATATTTTGTTTTCCAGTAACTCCTCATAAGAAAGATCTGAGGGCGGTGTGCATCCCTGAATTAAATGTCAAGAATGAAAAATAAGAATATTAGGGAGGGGAGCAAGAGGTGCCGTGATTATGCAGCTGCGCTCTGTCCTCTCAGCTCGCGCTGTCTCTCTCAGTGGAACAAATGAGTGTGTCTGGGGTGCAAACATGAACAGAACAGAGCCTGGAAACTCTCAGAGCAACTGCCCTATGTCCTAGGGACCATCCAAGAAATCCATTTTCCTGCAGCCTTTGAAGGGCTGTCGTAACTAACCAGCCTCTGTAGTGCAGTGAAGTGCCTCAATCTCGTCTGCACTGCAGATGACTAAGAAAATTGAGTCTGAACGCATCGTCTTTTGCTCAGTCTTTCTTTGCTTTGGTTTCATTAGTTTGGTAGATGAAAGACAGCCCCTGAGGATTTGAGTGCTAGGTAATTTCGAGGCTGTTTTCATTCTTGGGATGGTAAAGTGGAAGAATGAAATGCATATAGGAAACAGGCAAATTTGCCACTTCAGCATGGACTGGTGTAGTCTTAGATAAAAACGGGGGAAAGCTAAAACTAGATTTTGGGCTTAATAGTACCCTAAATAGCATCAGTTCCTGCCAGCAGAAAGTGCCCATGTAGGGTTGAGGCTGGAGATGAACCAAATTTCCAGTTCTTAGTCAAAGGAAAACCTAGCTTGGTGTCTGTGTTCAGGCTGTTCATTAAAGGCATAAAAGTAAAAACATTGTATCACCAAATAAATTTAAATGAAAAATTCCATTTAGGTTTGTTTCATTTTTAAGGACACTGAGGGTGAATACAGTGGATGTCCTCACTCTTGGCATGGTCTTCAATTCCTGACAAGTGATCCCTTCCTCCCATGCACCCGACTTTATGGGTTGTTTTATGATGTGACTTGTTCTGTAGTTAAAGAATGCAAATAATAATGTCCTTGGTTTTATTTCTCATGCACATATAAAAAGAAACAGAGTAATTGCAGAAGCTAAATTCAATTTTGGAGCTGTGGAACCTGCCCAGTACCATTTGGAATGAATCAACCTCTGCAAGTGAAGTTGGAAAAAAGTTACATCTGTTGTCTTGAAGTTGGAACAAAAAAGTCTGCCACTACCTCCTTGAAGCTGCACAGACTCCAGAGGAATGTGGAGTCTTTTTTTGCTTTTCTTGGGTGAAAATGCCTTCAGTGTGTGGCATGGCTCATGCTTTCTTGCAGGTCTGACATTAGAACTTTCAGTGTAAGGTCATTTCCAACCAGGAAGGTTCAATGCCCCCACTCCCCGTCTTTTATGTTTGTGCAATTATTGCTGCGTTCATGGGTGTAGAAATAAGAAGGAAAAGCAAGTCCTAAACTTCTCTGATACTGAGGATCTCTTAGCACTTTCGTAGACATCTGGTTTGACATTCTGGTGTAGAACTGAGCTGGGTATGTTTTCCGAAGAGTTTGAAAAAGATTGAGTACAGTTGTTCCATCCAAAGTAATCTGATGGTGGTTTGGGTTGATGTCAAGTTGAATATGAGTCAACAATATGCCCTGGGAGCCGAAAGGGCCAACTGGGTCCTGGATGCATCAAGCACAGCATTGCCAGCCAGCCCAAGGAAGTTACTGTCCTGCTCTGCACTGCATTGCTGTGGCTCCACCCGGAGTCCTGTGTGCAGTTTTGGGTGCCACCATATTCGAAGAACCTAAAATTACTAGAGAGTGTCAAGAGGAGGGTGACTGAGGTGGTGAAAGGCCTTGAGGGCAAGACTCAATGAGAGGCAGCTGGGATCTCTTGTTTTGTGGAGCCTGGTGATGCCTTAAGATTTAGCTTTTATATTTTTCAGACCCTGTACTGTTTTAGTGTAGCTCTAAAACTCCATATAGTCTGTTAACTCCTGTTCTCACATTCTAGTCAGACACAACAAACCCTCTCTAGGCCTGGACTCAAGGACACCTCGCTGTTCCAGGCCCCAAAGTCTGTAAACTAAAGCTCTAAAAGGGGGACAGACTTGGGGTGAATTACATCATCACCTGAAATTGTCATTGGAGAATTAACCCTGATATGGAAATTGATCAAAACTTATAAAAGTGTAGAAAACTCGTGACCTGGGGTCCACCTTGAGTGTGACCTCTTCTGGAGAGGGCTCTGACTGCCCGAGGTGTCCCTATTGAAGGCCCTGCAATAAATCCCCATTTTATTCACTTAATCTTGTCTGGCCTCTGCTCTAGGGAGCCTCCCCTCTCTCAGGCATCACTGGAGAAAAGAAGGCTGAGCGGTGATCTCATTGAAGTCTGTAACTTCCTCGAGAGGGGCAGCGATTGGGGAGATGCTGATCTCTCTCTGGTGGCCAGCAGTAGGACATGAGGGGATAGAATGGACCTGCAGCACGGGAAGTTCAGGTTGGACATCAGGAAAAGGTTCTTCACTGAGCAGGTCCAGGGAAGCGGTCATGGCACCAAGCCCGTCAGAGTTCAGGGAACATCTGGATGCTGCTCTCAGCCATATGGGTTAGTGTTGGGTAGTCTTGTGAGGAACAGGGACTTGGACTGAACGATTCTTATGGGGCCCTTCCTTATGTGATTCTATGATAGTTGTGCTTATTAATTTCTCATATTAGTGCGAAGAGATAATTAGGAGGTGTGACTGCTGGGAACAGAGAGGGAGCTGAGCGCTGAGTGGGGCGCTGTGTGCGGGTGAGGTTTTGTGTCGAGGATTTATGGTCCCAGTGGGGCTGGGGGAAGGTTCCCCGGCACCGGGGCACTGCGGGGAGGGAGGGAGGGCTCTGTCCGCGGTGCTGAGCGCACCCTCCTTCTCCTCGCCTCTGAAAAACACGGGTTTTGTTTTGCTTTGCCGTTTATTTCTTCCTTTTTTCCTCCCTTGGATACGGATGAAGGAATTATATTCAACTGGAATTGTATTGTTCTGGGACCGAAGTGCATTTGCAATTTGCTGCATAATGGCAAAAAGAAAAATATAAAAAATTAAACAAATAAATGAGTCAGGTTCCTGAAATGAAACGGCACACAAGGGATATTTGTATTTCTTCTGTGGGAAAGGTTAATAGATCTAAATGCAAAGTAATGCTTTGTGATGGGAAGCTATCTAATGCTAAACCCACAGTAATTCTAAATAAAAATATGATGATTAATGCATATACTCTGAACAGCACGAGCAGTAATAAGAATTAGATGCTTGTGTGGAAATTTTTTACTGTTGCAAAACACACACTGATTAATTCAAAGTGGAAGAGTTGTTTCTTTTAAGAATCCTGTATCAGAAATATTCCCTTCTTTCTGAAAGAACAAAAAGTCTAACCAAAACCAAATGTCTTAACCAAAACCAAAAAAGTTTTAACCAAAACCACTTCATTTCCTTATGAAATATATGACAATCATTCTTTATACTATGAGTTATATGACTTTGTAATCTTGGTGTTGGTGGAAGAGATGTATAGCCGAAATAGTATTTCTTCTGTTTACTGTTAAATGGGAGGGAAAGCTTGATAAAGGATTGACATTCTTTTATACAAGAGCTTTCTGCTGTTTTCTCATTACTCTAGAAAATAAAAATACCTTAACCCAATCCTGAGTTTAGTAGAAGTTGCTCATCCCTTTTGCAACAAGGGTATGTGTTGAAATCACTGGTAACATGGCTTGCAAACTCAGTGCCTTAGAATAGTTTTGCAGATGGGTTTTTTCACCCTCAGCTGCTAGCATCACCAAGGAAGAGAGAGGGATGAATTTTGAAGCATTCAGGCAAGGCTAAAACAAAATGTGTTTTCTCTAGGAAATTGTTTTCACCCTTAGGCTGCACTTTCCAGTTTCATTATATGCCGTCTCGAATGGATATTCTGCCCTTTTCTTGGCTATGGAAGAACAGGATGCTCATATTCTCGTCTGCAATTCCACTCTTTCAAACTTTCAGCATGCAGAAGTCCTTCTGATACAGCCCAGCTTGTATCTCATAATGCTTCCAGCTCTTGTCTAGGCACTGAAAGGGATAGTGTTCTGAAAACTGATGCAATTTTAAAGGTCAGAGCCCATAAAACATTGTGATTCGTAGCCAATAATGTGCCTTCTGGAACTGCTTATTCAGTCTGGAGTTGCACTGTAGACTTTCTCTTCACTTTGTCTGGGCTTCATCAAGTATTTGCCAGGTGCAGTGACCAATAAAACCAGGAAAGGTCGGAATTTTGCAAGCAGCCTTCTGTGACAGAGGCAGCAGGTCCAGACAGTTGTTCCTCAGCTGCTGTGGAGCCATATGGCAAGAAAGGCGGTGTCCTTCCCATTTTCTCAGTTACCAGTTTGATCCAGCAGTATGGAAGACGAGTTCTGGCTCTGTGTTGGAATAAGGCTGTGTGATGCTCAGAAACAACAAGGTCTTGTTCCTTATTGTAGGTCCTCCTAACTCTTGCTTCCTGTTCATCTGTGTGTTAATCCAAGCAGAGCCTCAGAGGCTGGAGCCACAAGACTGGCACGCGGATCACCTTGCACCCTACTGATGCGTAGCATATTCCCAGCTAAGGGGAGGTTGCAGCCGCTCAGCAGGTCATCCCGGAACACCAGGAGCCATTTCCATCATACCAGTGATGCAGGTCACTGTTAAATACCTTTTTTTTCTCCTCCCTTTCTGAATCTACCTTGGACCCTTATAACTGTAATGGGAAAGCAAGAGGCTCACCCTCAGTTAGCTGATAGGGTTTCAGTGACCTTGTGGCTGATAGCAGCCCCGAGCCTCCTACAGAATCTGGCTCTGAGCAGATGTCCCAGGCTCGTTCTGGATGTCCCTTCAGCACGCAGATAGCAATTGCCCTCCCTCTGCCCTCCACAGGCGGCTGCTTTTTTCATTGGTACCCATAACAAAAGTGGACTGTACTCATACCAGAATATGCACACGGGGCTTTATTTGCTTTTACTTTTTTGTTATTATTTTCTAAACCTCCAGTGAAAGCACTGGACGTGAACCCCTTGATTACAAGGAGTAATTACTGGATCAGATCTCTATTTTCTTTTTGTTGTTGTGTGGACTGAGCGATAACGATGTGCAATGTGGAGGATATTCCTGCCAGAGACAGTATTTCTGCAAATCCTGCAAAGCAGATCTGGGGAGTACCACCCAACACTCAGTGAGCAGGCTGCCTGCTCCAGCTTCCCCCACACCATGTGCCTACATGTGCATTTTGTGTTCTCTGCTTTCTGGCGTGATCAAAACCAGTCTTTGGCTAATGTTTTAGTAACTCCTGTTTCTCATTGTTCTTACTAGCAGCAGGAACATTTGCAATATCAATCTGTGGCAGGAAGCAGGCTTCCTTTCTTAAAGGAAACCTGAAATAATTTAGAGGCCACAGAAAAGGATAGCTTGCAATTCACATTGCTTACAGTCTTGCAAAGAAATCAGATGCTGATTTCTTTAAAATCAAACAAAAAACGAAGTGTTGTGTTTTTTCTCTTTCTCTTCTTTTCTTTGCAAAAAAAAAAAAAAGGAATGTATTCAAACATCTGGCTAATTCACATACCATTAATTCTCTAAAGATTACATATGCACACCCAATTAGACTTGCATAATTTATTTTAAAAATGAATGTACTCTCGTATTTATATTTTATAGCTGTGCCAAATTCTTAAAGGGCATAGAAGGGAGAATTTTATACGTGAAATGTTCAGAGTCCTTTCCCTAGAAAAGCTGAAAGTATCAGTAGGGCTGTACCCAGTCTTAGTGTAAAAACCGTAGACACACTTTTTTTGGCTATTAGAGAATGGGTAAATGGCTTTTTAAATACATGAATGGATGCTTGTTAGAAAGTCTGAGATACAGCGGCGGAGTGGGCACCCATCCTGATGTGTGAGGTGCTGTTGTATTGCAGCAAAATGTGACCGATCTTCCCTTTGAGGCTGGTTTGTGGGCTGCAGCCAGATCCTGCCAGCTGTGGTTTCTTGAGGGTTTAATGGTCTCAAACAACTGCAAGGACATTGCTCTCCAAAGGCTGGGAGGCTGATGGCAGTGTCTCCTCTTGCTCTTGTGTGCCTTTCCACTGGCCTGGCTGTGAGGCCAGAGCCACTCAGAAGAATAATTTGGGTCTTGGCAAGAGGCGGATTATCACAGCCTTCTTCAGAGGATGTGCGTGGGGTGGGCAAAGCTAATCTGCACCCTGACCCCCTGCTCATCTCTCTGCTGCCTGAGTGCTAAAGGCGTTCCAATCCTTCGAGGCGGTGACATTCTCGGCAGCGGATTCCTGTGAAGTCTGCTCACCAGCAGCAGGGAGGGTGGTTAGTAGCTGCCTGCTTTATGTCAGGCTCTCCTGGAGTAAAGTTACCATGGAGATGGGTGGGAGTTGAACCGAGCGGGGAGCGCAGCGGTTTGCCCTTGTGCGTGTAAATCTGTCTGACATGTCATGTGGATCGGATTTGGCTCTGCTGCTCACATTTGAGGTCCACTTGCTTTTTTTTGCCCGATTCCCATGTAGGAGAGCTGAACGACTGCCATGCAGTATTCATAGCACTGTGATATTAAAGAAAAGGCAGAACTGGGATTGGTGCCCGCTCTTCCAGGGCCAATTTAAAACTAAATCTGGGCACTGAAGGATGTTTAGTGCAGGTATCTAAGCCCTGTAAGCTGGAAGGAACTTTCCCAGGCTGGAGCCTTTCTTGTGACAGCAGTAAGCATATTGGCTGTCTGAAAAAGAGAATTATTTAGTGGCAGAAACAGAAATCCTACAGTTAGGGAGACGGAAGGAGGAATCTTCCCAATTCATTTTAGAACTTGTAAAGCAGATTAAAATATAGGGGTGGCGGGGAGAGTTCAGAATAGAAATGTCTGCTTTACACTTGTAAAGGGTATGCAGGCTCCGCGTGCTCAGAAACATTTCTGGGAAAACATCAGTTAAAATGCTTGAGACTGACAAAAGGCTTGTTGAGGTAAATGGTGACTCATATTGGCTGAGAAGCAGGAAGGAAAAACATTTAATGGCCGTGCACACCCCAAGCTGTGCTCTGAAATGAGGCTTCCCAAGGGGTTGACCTGCAGGCACTGGGATTTTAGCCAACGTCCGCTGATCTACAGCCTTCAAAGGTGAAGAGCCAAAATATTTTTAAGTGGCTCAGCAGCATGCCTGCTGGGTTTGTGAATGCATGTAGGTTTGTACGGTGTTACGGAGAGAAACTTGACATATCTCTAATTTTAGAGTAAGAGGAAACAGCCAGCTGGTTAAAATATTTGGAAGGAAGGGTTAAAAGGTTGGAAGCTTTGAAGGAGCAGAGAGAAAGAGGGAATAGGCTGAATGCAGAGATGGATCTTTGAACACCACTTGCTTCAGCAGAAACTAAGGAGTCCTCCTGAACATGCTGCCTGGACTGTGGCATCAGTTTGAGCGGGAAACAAGGATTCTGCTGTGTTTATCCTAGGGAAAGAGGGCTGGTCCTTTCAGCATAATCTAAAGCTTGTGCGTCTTGGAGACTGGTGTGAGCCTGTTGTGTTGCTGGAAAAAGGCTGATCACATGCATCAACAGCATCTTCTCCTCCTCCTCCCCCAAACTCCTGTACCACTCTTAACAATTTAATGCATGGCAGTTTGTCTTCACGGGCTGTAATTGATCTGTCTGTGATTTAGCTCATCAGATTCATTAAAGAGTTTGCAGCCTTTTTTATTCATGAAGAGTGAGAGTCAGGCATCTAAAACCACTTCATCTCTGTCTTCACTGGATTCATTTAGTATTCTGGGATTTGGGAAGGCTAATAAATGTATACGAGCTATTATTTAAAGGTGAGCTGCCAAGTGAACATGAAGAATGATCCAAACACCGGCAGTGTGCCAAGGGCTCTCCAACATCAGGTGTCAGGTGTGAGCAGCAGAGGGAATTGTTGCTAAAACCCCAGATATTCCTCCCTGCTTTGCAGTGGGCATCCCACAACGCCCTGCCCGTGTGTGATGGCATAATGGAGCTTGCAGGGGAGCTCCTGGAGCTGTGTCTGCAGTGAAGATGGCATTTTGCGCTGGTGGTGTCAGTGGGATGCACAGGAATATTTTGTGTGTTGTGTAGAGTTTGAGCTCGACATCTGGTTTTGGTTATTTGGGGCCGCTATTGTTCCCAGCTGCCGCCTGTGCTCTGGCAGTGCCCGTAAGGACGAGCGCTCCCCACGTCGCCAGCACACACACGCTGAGAAAATGCCTGTTGCCATCCTTCAGCAGGGACCCGCTGGCAATCTGCAGAAGAGAGCACTATCCCTGGGCTGCAGAAAGCAGTTTCCTTTCCCTACTGCTTTAATGAACCCTTTAGACATTCCCAAGCTGTAGAAAGGGGAGATGGGAATAGACGGTTCTCCATTCTGCTCCTTCCTCAGCCTGGCTCCGCATGACACACACTTCAGAAAGATGAATAATTCCCTGTAACTGTTGGATTTGCTGTGCAGTCATAGGCGTAGTATCATCAAATTGCTCGTGCCTTGGAGGTCTCATAAGGAACAAAATCATGCATGGGCTCTTCAGTTGTCCGTGGTCTTTTAAGGCAGCAGTTCTGCCAGGGAGCACATGCAGCTGGATCCTGGGTCTGGGCCATGTGTACTGACTGTGTTCGGGAGCTCTGGGAAGCCGTGGGGGCCCCCCGGACAAAGCCCTGCGTGAGGGATCTGATCCTGGCAGGACACGCTGCCATTTACATGAACTGACTTCCCACTTGCTGTGTGTATCTGGATTTGGAAATCTTTGGGAATATAAACCCTTCCTAACTGCTTGGAGTCACAGTATTTATAAATACTCTAAGCTTGTGTTTATAACTGTACATTATCCTATGTAAATATTAATACCATATTTTTCTTTCTTTGTAGTGTACAGAGGCCAAAAAGCATTGCTGGTACTTTGAAGGATTATATCCTACATATTATATGTAAGTAGTCATTGTTTTTCTTTTTCAAAAGAGATTTAGATTCTTTGGGCTCTTAGACCGTTATTCTTTCACTAATTATACTTTTTCTAGAACTTCTCTAAGACTTTTTCAAATTTAGAAATGAACATGCAGTAAACTTTCATTTCCCTCCTTCCCTGCGACCCATCCCTTGCCCTTTCTCCTTATTAAAAGAAGTGTACAGATTCATTTTGCCACACACCCTAAATGACCTTTCCAACTGTAAACAAAACTCAAGTACTCGAACAGCTCTTATTTCAGAACACTGAAAGGAAACACAAGTAGAGCAGTGAGAAGACAGTTCTCCCTTTGTTTTGAACAAGGACAGGTAGTCAGACAGAATACCAAAAGTGATTTGAAAGTAACTTTGTCCCCGTGCTAATCCTGTTGTTTAATTTAGAGAGTTGAGATGATTTGCTATCCATGGCATAACTGTCCTTTTGATAAGTGGCATCTACATTCACGTCAGGCTTGGGTATGAACCAAATGTCAGCGACCTGTAAGTGTATGATTGAGGATCTCTCTAATTGCGGTTTTCTGTTTCATACTGCCCACAGCAGCAAAAAAAGAAGTGGAGGAAATATGTGAGTGGGAGGTACATTCCACATGGATTTGGGGGCAGAAAGGAGATAAATGTAGTCAGCTTTGTACCTGGGCTGTATAACTTTATAATTGCAAACAGCTGTGAACATAAGTTTAGAAAAAATAAAAATAAAGTGAGGTGCAAGAGCATTAGGTTATCTGTTCCCTGAGCAAACCCTTTCTCGGTGAAGGATTGGAAATCACTGTAATCCTTGTGCTACCCAAGAACTTGCCTCCCTTTTCTTTTCCACCTCCACTTCATCTGCCAGAAGCAGGAGAGAAATACGAGAGACAAAAAGCAGCCACGAAGCCAGTTGTGAAACAAAGCCCACAGAAAGAATGAAACACTGTGATTTAATCAGCTGTGACCCTGGATATTAACTGCTTAGGAAGTGTTTGTGCCTAGAACTCACCGTCTTTTTTTTCAGATGACTGAAATGTTGAGAATTACTCATAAATGGTTGGCCAGAACAGATGGGGAAATTTGAATAAGTTCATTTGCTTTGCATGCTAATAACAACAGGGCTTTGGTTCCACCTACATTTTATTTTGCTTTGCTGCAACGTGGGAAAGAAGCTGGGATGTTATGAAATTATGAAAAACCCACTGTACCTTGACATTCAGGAGTGTGTTATTCATCATAACCTTGGTGTTTTGCTTACGTTTCTGCCCATGTGTTTTCACTGATCGTTTGTCTCCCTTGGCAATAAAAAGGAGTGGCTACTTGGATATTGGGTATTGGTTCAGACCTTTTGTGTACGTAGTTCTGCAAAAGCAAGGGGTGCAAAAAATAATCCTGTTGCATATTGACACTGTCAGGTCAATCAGGAGACTGTCACAAGTCATGGCGTGTGTTTGTGGTAGTTACTCGATATCTTAGGGTGAAGTCCCTTTGCTTCAGCACTTGTTTGACCCTTCACTGAGTTAACTCCATTTGCTAATCCCACAGAAAGCTGTTCATTTTAGCACATTCGAGCCGCTGTTGAATCAGCTTGGTGCAGTTTTTGGCAAACCCCGGTGAAATGGGAGGAAGGGAGTATTCTGCATATTGCGGGGGAGGAGGCAGGAATAGCATCGTCTCCCATCAGCATATGGTTCCATGGTAAATCATCTGAAGGCATCATATATAACTTTGTCCTGAGAGTGCCTCCCCTGTATAAATCTAGATCTGGGATGTGCTGTAGTGAAACGGGTTTTATTTATCTTACAATTTCTGTAGCAACAGTCCGTATGAAGCAGATAGATTTAGGTTTATATTTAAAGGAGCTCGCAATAGATTCCATTTGTTTCTATCACTGGTTTTCTGAAAGAACTTTTTGCTACCCTGTTAATATACGTAATCTCTCCTTTGGTCTCAAGACTATCTTTGGAGACTTAGGAAACCCAGCAATGCAATCCTTTTTTAATGATTTCCCTGTGATTTCAGTCCCATGCCAGCACTGTCACATCTCTCATGGAGACAGTTGGCATTATAATGAAAAGGTTGGCATGTCAGCTCAGAAATGCCAGGTCCCGTGTCTATTCTCAAATGTAGTGCAGCGTGCTGGGACCGAGGTACCCCTGGACTGGCACATCTGTACCCCTTATCACTTCTGGGTAGGCACATCCTCCCAGAAGGCTCCTGCCTCTCTTGAAATCACCCCGAGTAACAGGAATCGGGTGGACTGTCACATGAAGCGGTGGTTTGCTTTTATCGGAAGTTCAAAGGCAAGATAGCTGAGTTAATCTTTCCTGTAAAGGCTCTACTTCAGCCATCCAAAGACAGATAAGAATGTGTCTGCTAAGCCAGAGGAACAGTGTGCCAAAAGAAGTGTTCTGGAGATTCAGCTAGATTTGGGCGGGTAAAACTTGCAATTATATGACTGTTCTGCTTTTGGAACTTTAGTTTTTTTAGGGTTTTTTTTAATTCAATCTGTCTTCCAGTATAATACTTTAAAAAAGAAAAATCTGTTAGAGATACTGTTCAAAACTTTCTTAAAACTTGCCTGTTTTACTTTCTGCCTTAACAGGTAGGGTGAAGGTTGGAAATATCTGTTCCAGAACTAATGATACATCTTTCTGTGCAAATATTTAATGGCATTAGTATTCTTTTAAAAGAATTTTTCCAATGGACATAATTATTCTATACTTTACATAGCATCAGTGAGCTTTAGTTTAATTCAAGCATGTTTCTTCCAAATGCGATTCCATTTCTTAAGGCTAGACTGAGGAATTGATAATTTTCCACGTTTTTCTCCCTCTCCTATGTGAATAAGATGCAGTTTATTTCAGACCAGAAGTGAGCACGGAAAGCTTACTAAGAATTTGAGAGACATACTCTGGTCTTCTGTCATTAGTACAGAGAACTTCCAAGACTGCTCTTATTTCCCTAAGCCAACCAACCATCTCTCCATGTCCTTGTCTCCTGAGTCACCAGATACTGTTGTCAGTTGGATACTTTTCTGCTACTTCAGCAAAATGTTGGGGTTTTTTCTTAATATGGCCTAGAAAAATAAGTAAGCAAATGCAAAGCGAAGAAAGGAATTAGTCATTGCAGGCTCATTCTTATCCTTTGGAAGAGCAGGGAGCCAAATTGTTCCTGACTTTGCTTAAAGAATTAGATCATACATCGCCTAGTGTGGATGCACAGAAAGCGATTCACAATTAAAGCTGTCTCAAGAGACTCAACTCTGATGCTCTACAAGGATCCTCATCCCACTCTCACTTAAGTAAGACAGCTCAGCCTTGTCCTAGATGTGCTGATGGTTGGCAGAAGCAGCAGTCGAGGTGCTTCTCCTCCACGGCAATAATGCGAATAGTCACAAAGAGAATGCATTAGGTTGCAAAACCACCTTCCCTGCAGGCAGATGCCAGCAGCACTTAAGATTATTTTTCCACTTCTAAATTGGGCATGAATAGGAGAGGGAAGGCTGCCTTATGTTTTGCTGACAAGTAGTAGTTTGATTGGAATGATTGTGAGCGTCCCCCTCACGTCAGGGTGAGGTATACATTTCCTGGTATGACCGATCAATCCCGTAGGTCTTTTCAGTTTATTTTTCCTTCAGTTGTTAGCTACCGTCATACCAGGGCTTTGAATGAGGTGATAAATTCCAGATGCGTGTTCCTAATCCTCTCCTTGCCAGGCTTCATGGCGTATTTCAAAACAGCAGGAATGTTTTTGAGTATGAGCGGCAGGCATGTGTCCACAGCGACAGATACACCACGGCTGATGTCACTGGGTCAGTGGTCACCCATAGGGAGGGGCACCCCTGCCCTCTGAGCCTCACCATGGGGTTTCTGTTGGGGTTTTTTTAACCCCTTTAGCTGCCTGCCTGTCCAGACTGTAAGATCTGCACTTGGCTACAAGAATATTGAGGGAGACGGTGTGGAAAGCCGTGCTGCAGTTGGGGTAAATGACATCTCCCGCTCTCTGGTTTTCCACAGACAGCTTCCACTGCCGGGGTAGTGGGAGAAGCTCTTCCTGATGGACTTGGTGTCCCTTCCAACTGCTAATTGTAGGTGAGGTTTGGTTTTCCCAACATCACACCTACTTGTGTATGTGATGATTTCTGAATGCCTCTTTGGTAGCCTGTATCTGCTTCCACCTTCTGAATACTGAGTTCCTTGTCTTAAGTAAGTTTTGACTTCTCAGAGGTGTGCTGCTCGGTGAAAGACCTCCAGAAAGAAACACGGCCATTTTCTCTGGAAGGAAATATTAACTATTGCTGTTGGTAATTATGTGAAGAACAGAACGAACAGAGAGGAATATTCTACAGATTTTGTAACATCTTCTGATTCTTCTGCAAAGCAGAACCTGAAAAAAATGAATGTTGAAAACATGTGCAGGTGGAAATGCTGTATTTTTAGGCTAATATGTTTCTGCCATAGAAACTAGTTTATTGCATACAGCAGACAATTGCACATGTACACATTTGTGTTGATGAAACCTGTTTAATTTCTCATTTAGAATTAGTATAAGAACATTAACGGAAACCAAAAAAATGAATGTTTGCTAATATTCTTCATGTTTAAAACATGTTTCAGCCCTGCATGGGAAGAGTCAGTTATTTTTCTTATTGTATAGAAGAATGCAGAATGTATTAAGTTTGTGGTTTTAAATGGGTTTTGAAATAAAATTTTTGTGCATTTCCACATTCTTCTCTTACTTTGCAGATTAAGTTTTGTATTTATCACACAGTCATATTCATCTGAGTTTTGAATGTAAGTCCTTATATTCTTTGTGGTCAGTTCATAATAATTCTGTGCATTATCAAGAACAAAATGTCCCAGATGAAGACATTAAAAAAAGTGATTTTCTCCTGCTTTTAATCTGATGGCTTAGAGGGCACTTCTCCCATCAACACGTGTGCAAGAGGCTGGGAAACCACCCCAAAGCAGACCCGGGGTGTGTTGCAATGATGGCAGCTGTTGTCTGTGCTCCACATCCTGCAGTGTTTACTGCTGTTAATTAAGTTGGCTTTCCTGATGGTACACTCAGCTTTCCATTGCAATTACAGCTGCATGAAGTGTCAGCAGGTGTGTGCTTAGGGCAGTAATAGGGCTGCTGATTTATCCTTCCATTTGATTCGACGCCAGCAGGGAGGAGGGAGAGGGGAAGCAGTGTAATGGTTTCGCACGCTTCCAGGCGCCTTGAATAGCTGGCACTGTGCAGAAACGGGGATCTGGATCCACTCCAGGGCCACCAGTTTTGCAGCCAGCAGCCCCAGGAAGGGCCTGTTTGTAGATTTGGTTCAATGCAAGAACGTAAGTGCACAGTTTGTGTCATGAGGGAAGACAGCAGTGATTATCAGACCATCTGTGTGGAAAGGCGACAGAAACCCACCACCATTGCCCAGCCCTGTGTGGCCTTAAACAGCAACAGTGCAAAATGTCACAACAGTCAGTGCCCTTGAGGTGTCCTACTCCTTGCTCCGAAAAGGAGACCAGAGTCCCTTGATGCTGATGAAACTGTTGAGGTGAGACTGCTGTAATTACCCAGTAGCCAGGTGCCTTGCCACAAACTGGAATTTCCTTCTATGGATCAGTTATCTAAAGCAATCTGGGGCAAATTAGGCTGCTGAATTAACACCCAGCTCAGCTTGCTAGGAGTAGGTCCTGGAGAGGGGTTGAATATCTCAGCCTTCCCAGGCCATGAGACAGGTGATGGACCTAATTTCAGATTTAAAGCTCTGAATGATTTTGGAGTTGGAGGCTGACCAGGTATAGGCAGCTAATCCTGAAAAGGTGAGGAAAGAGGAAAAGAGGGCATCCTCTGTGTTCTAGTGGGGCACTCCTCTGAGACCAGACCCTGCCCTGGCTGAGGTGGAGCAGAGAACCCAGTCCCATCCCCTTTCCATTTCCAGAGGATGTGATAACCACAGTTGTGACTTATCATGAGTGAGCCTCAGTTTTTCCCGTGGAGGGTGTTTGATGTGAAGTATCCATTAGGTCATTAATTCTTTCATGTCCCAGGCAAGAACCCTAATGAGAGGCTGAGAATCAGTTTCTTCTGGCTTCCTGTCAGTGGGGACAGGAAGAGTTGCACCTGGTTTGAGCTTCAGTGGGCAGCATCGAGGTGCATCTGACACCAAAATAATCTTGGAGTTCTAACCCTTTCTAGGTAGGGAGACCCTGAATTAAAATTTTGAAAGACTTGATGGCACTTAACAGTTGGCCATTGCTACCCAGTCCTTCTCTGCATTTGATCATACAGTGGCTTGGTGCAGGAAAAAAAAGGTTTACTATGCACTAGTATCTTAAATTGAGGCAGACAGCAAATTCCTGGATCCCCATCGCCCCCTGCCAGCAGACTGCTGCTGATGATTTCCCAAAGCAGGGCTGAGATACAGGAGGACTGCCTGCCCACTGGGAGCAGCTTGAGCTACGAAGAACTAATCATCTGTTTAATAAAGAACCTGATGATTAACTAGAAGTCCTCGTTCCTGTTGATATGAGAAATTTACAATTCCACCTCCAGAAAATTCAAACTTGTCATGCACATTATCTGGGGCTTACTTTTGTCACAGCCTTAAGCTGTGCTGTTTCTCTGCTTTGTTCTGTGAAAGAAAAGCCTGCAGCCTGTGTTGGAAAATGGCTGTTTAAGGCTCCAGCAGGTGAAGTCACTGCAATTCTTGCTGAGTTCTGCCACAAGGGGAGCAGAGAAAATTTCTAGATGGATATGTGCTGGGCAGAAAGCCATGTAGTGGTGCTTTACAGACAACAAGGAGAGTTCCTCTGTAGGGTGGCTTTCTTCTTGGGATCTGGGAAGAGAGGGCTGGGGCTATGGCAAACCTTTGGGCAGCAGCAGAGTATGAGAGGGAATGGTTTGATAGGAGCAGCTGAACAAATACTTCTCCTCCCATCAGAAGTGGGGGAGGATTTGCTGTGTTCTGCTGAGTTCTTGCAGAGAGATGGTGTTTATAGGCTCTTCACCTAACGAGTAATTGAGCAGTAAGCCCTTTTCCAGCTGTTGCCTGCTCTTGTTTTTCATGTCTGTGTGAAGGACAGGAGCCAAGTAGCTTGTCTTGTAGGAGATTTTAGTTGTGTCAAAGCAGACAGGACTCTAATCTGAGCAAATATTGTTTCTGTCTCTGTTGTTTCTACTCTGTAGAAAAAAATTACCTGACAGCTCTTTTCCTTTTTTTTTTTATGCCTTACATTTTCTTATGCAGTTAAGGGCTGGGTGATTTACCAAGTACCTGGATAACTACCTCTAGTGCCCTCCTGGGTGCCAGTAGCAGTGTTTTTACTCTCAAGTACAGATGTGCACTGAGATCCCAGCTGCATTCATCTAAGCAGCAGTTGTATTTATTGTAATAAACTTATCTATTCATATTTATCAGACCTATGTTTTACAAGGTGCTGTTATTGCATCTGCTGAGAGATCACCTTTGCTGTTTATAAGAAGATAACTGCTTCTGGGTGCTGAGAACCTGTAACTGCAGGTGACTGTGGTGGAGTTGTGGCTGCGGAAAATTAGGGCATGTACATGCCGAGGAGACACAATCAGCCCTTAGACCGAGGCTGGAATGCAGATGTTGCCCCTGACTCTGCTCCTCCAGCCACAGACCTTGCCTGTCCCACTGCTCATCAAGCACTTGAGTGAATGCCAGTGGAAGGATGTGACCTTTGTGTTGCAGCATCTTTCTGGAGAGAGGTTAAACCACTTTGGGACTCAGTTACTTAGGCGACACTCCCGAGTGCAGAGTTGGACCGTGTGTTTTGATTCCCATGTTCTGTGGGCACCTGTGGCAAAGCAGATTCCTTGGGATAACCCCTCCGTTGTGCAGTGGTCTCCCTCATGGCTGCAGTCGACAACCTGTGTCTTTCCTTAGACACCTGTCCAGGCAATGGGTTTGCTTTGAATTTTTATGGAAAGATGGAAATGCACTTACAGAACATCTGAAATTAATCAATGTTTAAATAAAAAGCTTTCTCTATTTGTTTCAAGAGCTTATTTGTTTTTTTCTCTGTTCAGCACCATTGTATCCTGGCAGCTGAGTTGCAAGCAGATTCGATTATTTTACTTTTAAAACTTTTTTTTGTCCTAGAACAAGTAAATGCATGTGCACACTTCTGCTGTCTGCTGTCATCTGTTCAGTGGGAGCAGACCTGAACCCTCTGGCTTTGAGGGCTGAGCACTGGGTCTGCCTGGAGGTGACCCAGCTTCAGCAGTTCAACCCATACAGTTCTTGTGAGGACTCCTTCTGGTCTTTTGCCCATGCCGATATTAGGGCCACATCTGGCACTTTCTTAGCTTCATCTAATGGTACTACGAGCTCCTCCATCTCCAAATTTCTCTTCTGTGTTCTTAGTTTTGGTCTACTGCTATATTTTCATTTACACAGCCCCCTGAAGCCCTTTGGTTTTCTTGCCCCCCCCACACCAAAACTGCCAGTTCTTGTGTTTTAATGAATCCCAATTTGTATTGTAGAATTTACAGAGAAGTGCAGCAGTCATTTAACCCATGACTGGTATGCAACCCTTTTTTTGAATTCAGGTCAGGCTTGTCTTCAGAACAGTGGTTAGAGATCGTGCAGTTTACTGTATCTGGCTGTTGAGGTAGGACTGTGGTTTTATTTCACCCTCTCATCCTCTATCTCTGTGTCTACAGTAGGGTTTCTGCCACTGCATGTGGATTGACAATTTATGTTTTGTTTTACTCTTCCAAAATACATTACTAACCAGACGTCTTAAAGGTTAAATCAGGTTTTGGCCCATATGATGCAAAACATCTAGAGAAAAACCCTAAGGATACTACAGCTTGCATTTCAAAGATGTGGTGGTGGCGGGGAACGCAGCTCTTTACTGCAGCAGCTCCACTAAGAGGCAACTTGTTCTGATGCCTGATTATTTTTGTCCCTTCTTTTATATCCTTGTATAAATTTTATACTTTTTCCCTTTCCCTATACCCTTTTCTCTTTCCTTGTACCCCTTATCCTTATACCCTGTATCCTTAGTACTACACGTTTATCATTTGTAGTTTGATATTTAGCTTAGTTTAAGGGTTCTCTGGGGGGGGAAGACAAAACATCCCTACTATCTCAAAACTCCAGGCTCCAACCTTGAAGAGTCTGGATTCTGGAACATGTTTTTGAGCCAGGCTATAGTTTCATTTAGGGGGGGGGGGAAATAGGGGGATAGTTACCTCACTTGTTAAGTTACTCATTGGGGGATTTTAGGTAGATCTGCTCATTTGTAAAGTCCATAAAGTTGTATACAGAAGGTACACGCTCGGGCTCGAATGGAAGTGTACACCAGGATCCTATAAACCAAGGTAATACCCTTTTCCTATACTGCTGTGTCTGCTTCTTATTTTTTACCAGCACTTAAGGCATCAGTTCGGCTGTGTAGATGCAGGTATAACTGGGGAAGAGCCACTGGAACATTTCATTGAGCAGCAATTATCCACAGAGCATGTGCAAGTAGAGTTGGTTTGTAGGGTTTGGGTCATACATGAACCTTTATGTGAAACTCTGCTTTGCTTGTCCATGGAGGAAGGAAATTCAGTGCCATGATTTAAGTGTGAAGCGAGAGAAAAACCTTGTCCCTGTGACCTGACGTGCTGCGTAACTTTGATCTGTGACGCAGCAGTTCCTTGGTGTGCCAGCAGTTCAAGGCATTGGACATGCAGATACAGTCCTTTCAGTCCACTGAATTATGAATGAAAAGATGTACCTTCTAAATCATAAATCACATTGCAGACAGTTTTGGAAAGAGACGTGTTCTTGGTGAAGGCGAAGATTAGCAAAGCAGCTAATTATGTCTTATCTTGTGTCATGGGTTAACTTTTGATCAATGAAATGAACATTGCCCTGGGGAAGCACAGTTCTTGGGATCATCACTGATCTGTAAAAGAGGGAAATTAACTTTAGAAAAGTCTCCTGGAGATGGGTTCAGTCCACTTCAGATTGATGGTAAGGCTCATTCTGCTTCAACTGGCATTGGGCACAACTAGGCCTGTAAAGCAGAGCCAAAGCATGGGTGCAATTTAAAGAAAATGTATACCAATTCAATCAATATATGTGTATGTGCTTAATTATGGGGTTTTTCTAGTGAACCAGGGTCTTAATTCTGCTGTGATTTGCCATTAGGCAGTGAGAGATAGTACTTCAATGACTGATTATACTTGAGCTCATATGTTACTCTATTAATAAGCTGATTTTATTGTTGTCTTTTGCCAGCTAATAAATCTGGCTTTTGTAAATAAGGTAATTGTCATGTAATTGGGATTGATATCGTCAGGAGTTGTGTTGTTTTTCCACAGCGCATTGAATCAAGAACAGGAGATCAGCAGAGCTTTTGTTGTAGCCTGATGGCAGTACCAGCAATCAGAATGCTCCTTCTTCCAGTCCTTTTTGGTGCTGCTATCAAGCGGTGGGAAATACAAACAGCAAATTGTCATCAGCCTTGATTCCAGGCTCCTGTATATGGGCACACGTGTCCATTCTCACAGGCACCCAAAATAGAGCACCTGTTTGGATTTATGCGTAAAAAGTGTCAACGTTACCAGCACCAGATCTCAAAGGGATTTCCCTCTGAGCTGTGGTACTGGTTTGCTTTCACAGATCCACCCAGCAAACGCAGTGCTCAGCCTTGGATGAGCTGGCTCAGAAATCTTCCTGACTGCCAGGAATGGGAGCCACGATGAGAGACACTCCTCCGTACTTTGCATCATTGTTTTCAACCATTTGAAAGCGCAGTCATCTGAAACTTCTCTTTGACGGCCGGCTTGTTTGTCAGTCACCGGTCTCAGGAGCTTCATAAATATTCAGCAGTGTAGCCTTTCTGACTTACAGATGGTGCTTTAGCCTTCTTTTGCAGGAGAAAAAGCTAAGCTGTAGCACGAGTCAGGTCGACTAGGCCGAGGAGCCCAAAGGAGAGCCAAATGAAAGACCACACAGAGACAGCAAAGGAGAGGGCAAAAAGAGAGAGAGGGCAGAACCCTCTGCCTTTATTTATATGTTTTTACAAATCACTGTGGATTGGAGGTAGAAATCACCACCTCTCAATTCCATTGGTCAAAGCATCTATCTATCTATCATATTTCTCCACCCAGGATGGTGGAATGATAACAACAAAGACGGTTAACAAAACATAGATAGTTGTCAAGAAACCATGGCCATGTTTACAGCAGAATGTGTGAGAAAGTATCACAGCAAAGAGAAACACTGAGAAACTGCAAAACTCAGGACAACACTAAGCCATTGAGATTTTAAAAATGGTGCTGACTCATAACCTAGGTAACTTAAAGAATAACTTAGAAAAGAGATTGAGATACTATATTCCTCTACAGATGCTCCTTTAATTTTGGTGGTTTGAATGCCCGTACCTGTGTATTTTAAAATAGCCATTTCCCGTCTCTTCTGGCTCTCGAGAAAAAAGATGCAAAATAAGCAAGACAAGGGCGGTGTGTGTGCAGCCTCTGTGTTTTAGTTTCGGTTTTATTGCAGGTGAAGCTCTTGGGGCTCTGGGAAATGGTGCCTCCACTTCCCATCCTGTGTGTGCTCGGGTGTCGGTGTCTGGACTGACAGAGCCAGTGTGTGGAGGCAGAGATAAAGACTGCTCACATTCCTAAAATCCTGATTTTTATTTTTGTCCTAATGGACTCAAGAAGGGCTTCTAGATTTATGGGCTCTGTTTCTTCTCTGCTTTTCTGGCCCAGCAGAATCCTTGTCGTGCAGCATCAGCCAAGGGGGAAAATGCCCATCCCCATGGGCAAAGTGCTCCAGCCAAAGGCTGGAGTTGTGTTGTGTTGTGTTTCTCTTGTGTTGAAGAGAAAAGGGACACCATGACCGCTGGTGTAACAGGAGGCAGCAGCTTCCAGCCCATTTTGTAGGGAACCTGGATCAGTCCTTGACTTTAGCAGACGTCTTGGAAGCTCCTGGTGGGTCGATGCACTGTGGGAGCATGGAGGAATGCTTAATCTCTTGGTCCCAGTAGGACTGAAGTTAATGCTGACTTGCTGGGCCTTGTTAGTTGTGTTATGAGGCCTGGCAGCTTTGAGCATGAGCAGTTGTCAGGGTCCTGGGAAGCTTTCAAGATGAAAAATTGCAGATGGGTCACTTTCAGGTGCAGTGACAACAAAGTGGGTGTTTTCTCTTTTGGCATGAGCAACTTCCTTGGTGGCCTGAGTCTCAAACTGGGTGCCTGAGTCTGTTAATGAACCTTGCCACGATGCCCACGTCAGATCCTCCGGCTTGCCTGGATAAATCCTGCTTACTTGTCACCAGAAGAGCATGTAACTGTTTGCACTTGCAAAACAACTGATCATGGATCCCTAGAGCATTCTCCTCTGGCCCCAGTTAGAGGATGAAGCCTACGTGACAATGTATTTTCTCAGCGAAGCCTTGTTAATTGAGTGTGTAAACGTGTAATTGTCTGTACAGCTATTCAATTGACGTGCTTTTATTTTGCATACAACTGTGGGAGCACAGTCATGCAGCTGAGCAAACTGTCCAAGATCAGATGTTTAAATAAATATGTGCATTCTGCATGCAGATGTGAACACCCTTAAAAAGGTCAATCCAGTTGTGGTCACCTCCTCTTTTCTTTTTGTGTGTGGATATCCTAATCTGTTTATTTTCATCCAGGTCTGTGGCAGACGTAGATTCTGAGTTGCCTTGGTCCTTTTCCCTGCTAAATATGTTTTATTGGTGTGGGAAATGGGAGTTACCATAGGAATTGTTCAGAGGTTGCCCTTTAATGTACATGCTTGCTTTTCATTAAGTGGTACCTTGTGCTAACAATGATTGGTGCTGTAATACCTTTAAAAATGTTCCAAGCATACAAAATATGAATTTGAAGTGTGGGGGTGTTTTAGAGGAAAGGCTGCTTTAGCAATGGGAGTTGTTGGCAGTCGCAGTCCAGCGCAACTTCTGAGAAGCAAAAAAGGGCATAAAATGTGCAAATAGTGGTACAGTTGGAGTTTTCTCTGCGCTCAGCGGTTCCTCTGCTTGGAAGCTGCTGATCTTCAAAGAAAGGGTGATCTGGCAGTTTTGTTCTGGAAATTCCTGTCTGTTCCAGTGACTATAAAACTCCAGACATTTGTTGGAGGTCTGCAGTGTTCATTTGCTGTGAAAGAAAATGCAATAATGCTGCTTTTCTTTATTATCTGTCCTTTTTTTAGATGGAATTGAACACCACATGCAGTCTTTTTGAGGTGGTTTGAGATTGAGTAGATAGGGAGATAATTCCAATAACATGCAAAAGGTTCCTGAATAAGGATGGAGCTGTGCCATGTATATGATTGACAACTTTATCCAGCCAAGATTCTTAAAATAATGCTTTGCTCAGGAGTGTGAATGGTGTCGGGGTTGGGTTGGTTGCCATTTTAACCTGAGTGG
This sequence comes from Pomatostomus ruficeps, assembly GCA_013400735.1. Lineage (NCBI taxonomy): Eukaryota > Metazoa > Chordata > Aves > Passeriformes > Timaliidae > Pomatostomus > Pomatostomus ruficeps. Next base: position 14,353 of record VYZT01062773.1, on the reverse strand, counting down.
CAGCCCCTCCTCTAACAGCCCTGTCTCTGTTTCTCTGCAGATGTCGCTCCTATGAGGATTGCTGTGGCTCACGATGCTGCGTAAGAGCTCTCTCCATCCAGCGACTATGGTATTTTTGGTAGGTCCAGGGCATTTGGGAATTTTGTGTTTGTCCTTGTCTTGTTTGTTGGCCTTAAATCAAGGCATTGCCAGCCCTGGTATTTTCAAGTACAGTAGGTGCAAGTGTGCAGGAAGGTGTACGTGTACATTGAAATGCAGGGACTTCGGGTTTTTTCATATAAAATTTGCCTGATATAGTAAGAAAACACTGAAAAAGGAGGTTAATCATGTCAGGTTGACCTTTCTTGCTTCTGCATCCTGCCGCTTCGTACAGGCAGAGGTTCCACTTTTATTCAAAATTGCTGAATTCTTTATGCCTGTCCCAGCTGCTACCAAGCACAGCAGCATTCTTCCTTTTTTGCTGGGCACTCGGTTTGAAAAGTGGATTGTATGAGGAGGATTGCGCTTTTAGGCAGGGTTTAATATATTCTTGCCAGCTGAACTGAAGCTTCAATTAAAAAGGAAGAGAAGCGCATTTATGACTTTGAGGATTTCACTGCAGATGACAGCAAAGGAAAAGAAGGCAGAAAGACTGAGCTTGGGAAACCAGCAGCTCGGTAATCTGGATAAAGCTTAAACTAATCACTGTTACATGCATAATGAAAAAATAAGGTAAATTCCTTTTGGAGTGGAATTTAAGAAAGCACCTGAATAAAACCTTCTCATTACAGTTGAGAGAAAGCAAATGCTCTCCTAGAAAACCTGATTTCAGGCGTTTTTATGTGGAATTTGAAGACTGATTTTAAAAAAAGCCTTCAAAATTGAAACAAATAAACAGTGAAAAACAGAAGCCTGATATATGCTATAATACAGAGATTTCCCAAAGCTGACTGTGGGATTTCAGTGCCCAATCCTTACTGGTATAAGTGAAGAGCTCTCTATCTCAATCCCCGGGGTGACGTCGTAAATCTCTGTTTTTCTGTTCGGAAAAAAATCCTTTGCAGGAACACTGCCAAAGGGGAATGTATTAATATTGGCTCAGGGAAAAAGAGCCTCCTTCTGCTCTCATTTCCAGTGTAGAGACAAGAAGAGAGTTTGAGCCTTTGCATGAAATAACTATTGCTGCCATGCTGTGCCGCACTCTTGCTCTCAGGCACCCGGGAATTCTCCTGAGGAGATGAGCATGGTGTGTAGGCTTGCCTCTGGCCGACTTCCTTCCCTTCCGAAAAAAGCACAGTTGTCATTGTCTTCCAGTAAAAGGCCATGAGACGATGGCAATTACAGGCAGAAGAGCCATTCTTTTGTGTTTACAGGAGCTTGCGTGAGCCACTGGAGTGCCTGATAACTGATCAGGGACACGCAGTGAACGCCGCTGAAGAACAAAATCTGATGTGCCCTTGCTGCATGTTCCTGTTCCTGCAGCACCTGGGCAAGGGAATGATGAGGACAGTTTAGTTAGGTTGGAAGAGATGCTGAGAGGAGGAGAATGGTAGCTAAATGATGTCTTTTTAATGGAGAATGTAATATCCCGTGTAGGAAGCACAGAGCAAAGTTCGTCACCATCAGTACTGAACGCTTCCCTCTTCTGGCTTGAGCTTAAGTGCCAGCTACCACATTTCCCATAGGAGACAAAATTAAAACGTTGAGTTAATTTAAGGACATCTAAGATTCTTCTTTTAATGGCAAACGCAGAGCAGTATTCCTCTCTGTGCTCCACAGACTCCTGAGCAGCCTAGATGCTGTAAAGCTGGGGCCTGCACCCAAGATGCGCAGTTTGAAACTGTGCTGACCTGGAATTTCACTTCAGCACCCCAGTGGCCAAGGTCAGGCGTGAACCTGAACTTTTGAAAAGCTCAAGTGTGTTTTACTTTCGGATTACATGCCAGAAAACATTGACAGTAGTGCTCATCACTGAAGATGTCCATAATACATCCCTAAGTGCCCCACGAGTGCTATCCCAAATGACAGACCTGCTCTCAAGAGGCAACCTATTTAAGAAACCCTGTGAAAAGTTGTAGGCTGATGTATTCTCAGTGAACAGTCTGGGTTTAAATACTGCCTGAATGTGTGGGGTTTGACTTCTCTCTTCTTTTTGCCCAGGTTCCTTTTGATGATGGGAGTTTTGTTCTGCTGTGGAGCTGGTTTCTTTATCCGAAGGCGGATGTACCCTCCTCCATTAGTAGAAGAACCTACTTTTAATGTGTCTTACACCAGACAACCAGTCAACACTGCATCAGGTCAGAGCCTGCTCATACAAGTTCCACTGGTTTTTTTTTACTTTGGCCAAGGCACTTTAAAAGGGTGTGCTTTGAGCTTTTGTTTCGTTGGTTTTTGGAAGCTCTGTGATTCATGCAAGGGATTGCACTGCACTAAAGCATGCAGCCACCTCCTGCAGTGAGCCTTCAGCCTTTCCAACAGCACAATTCAGCTGCAGTGTACAGGAGTGGTTTTGAAACACGGGATGGCAGGACTTTCCATTCTGGTTTGGTTCCTCATACCTTGGCAGCTTTGTGTCCATGCATGCCAGGAGGCAAGCAAGCTCTCCCTTTGCAGTGCAGACAAAATGTTAGGTGTCCAAATTCAACAATCACATGCAGAAAGACTTTAAATACAACTGATAACATCTGGCAGAGGTGAAGGAAGGCCTAGCATTTTGTTCCACAACCTGGCCATCTTGCAAGTATTTTCTTTTTGATTTGCCTTCACTGTTCTGTGCTGCAGTCTTTCTGTGGCAAAGTGGTCTTTTTCCCCTTGTTAATCTGACTGCTGTCTCTCTGGTAAGTAAGAACTGTGAGTGTCAGGAGGATCAACCTAGTGAGGGCTCCTCTGGCAAAACTGCTTTCTAAGTTTGTCATTTCTTCCTCTCTTGTTAGATAGGTCCAGTTGGGAACTCTCCCAGGTCTAAATGGTTAAAAAGATGTTACAGACACAAACTGACACTTTGGTCACCCCCCTTGTTTAAATCCAAGGGAGGTTTTTTTTTCGGGCCTTCCATTCTGCATCTGTTTTTCTCCTTGACTGAACAGAGAGTATTTTTTAGCTGGGGGGAAGCCAATCCAACCAGACTAATATTTTTAAGCCTGAAAAATAACCTTGAGTTTATGTGAACAGGGAGTGTCTTTGGCTGGATTGGTAAACACCAGATTTAAATTTAGAGCACAGTTTTACGCTTTCATGGTGCTTCATGGATCTTATATAAATTGTGGGCAAATATAAAATAAGCACAAGCTCTTTGATGACCTGCTTATGGCACCTACTTCCAGACTGTTACTTAAAAGCTTTGGACTCTGAGCTAACCTCACCATTTATTTTATTTTTTTATTTTTAGTTTTTATACTATTCTAGAAAAATTCAACAGCAAAAGCTTTGAGAATTAGTAGTCAAGCAAGTTCTCATTTTCCACTAGTTACTCTTCCAGGTTTGGTACCAGCAGCCAATTCACTGATGAGATGGAGCCCTCAGAACGTGGCTCATTGCCTGTCTCCCTCCTTCTCTGCAGAGACAGCAGCAGCATCTGCTGGGAGTGCTTTTCTGGGCACCTGGCTGGGAGAAGGGAAGGGGAAGATCTCTTAGGAGCTGCGTCATTATAGGAAACACAAACCAGCACCAAAAGAAAACTTGGTGCTCAGCCATGACTCTTTTCCCAGTCCATCTTTATTTAAACAGAGAGAAGGAGAAGAAAACGGACTTACAACTTGAGACAGTCTGTGACTTCAGCTGCATTAAAACAACTTCCACCACCCACTGTGATACCTGAGGAGGGTTACACACCAGCTTTGTTCTTATGGCAGCTATCTCTGCTACTCCTTATGTGTCACAGCTAAAGAATTTTGTGTTTGGCCGTACATTTCCTTTGCTTGTCCCTGCAGGCTCCGACATCATTTCCTAAATTTAATCTGTGCAATGCAATCTTGTCCGGTTGTGTTAGCCAGCAGTACCTGGCTACACCTCGGCTCTTTGCTTCATGCAGGTTCACCTCTAAGCTGTGTCGTACCTGGGAAGGAAATTATCCATCTGAGCTACACTCTGGTTTACTGGCAGATCCAGGACACCACAAAATAACCTGTGAAGGAAGTCCTTTTGTAAGGCTTGACACCTGAGGCAGGGCCACAGTAGAGACTCCTTTGTCCATCTGGGATCCCACAGCTCTCCTCTCTGCAGACACAGAAGCTTTTCTGTCGGGGAACTGAACAGGGCTCACTGTTTCCCCTTTCACGTGGCAGTTGCTTGGGTCAGTGGTGCCCTTTGTTTCACTAAGTGATTTCCATTGGATGCCAAATTGAAACTTTTCGGTGGTATCTGAGGAAGTGAATGCAGTCCTGCCAGCCCGGGTTTTTTCTGAAAGCGAGAAAGATACTCCTTGTCTTTGCTCTGATGAACACTTTGCAAAACCTTGTCAGAGTGCGCAGAGCACAGACCCTGGAGAGCACAACCTGCTGCCTCTGCTGTTGCTGATACCTTTTCTCTCCTTTTCTTTCTTTCAGGGTCACAACAACCTGGAGTGCCGTATTACACAGATCCAGGTGGACCTGTGATGAATCCCATGGCTATGGCTTTCCACGTCCAGCCCAACTCCCCACAAGGAAACCCGGTTTACCCGCCCCCACCTTCCTATTGCAACACACCACCTCCCCCCTATGAGCAGGTGGTGAAATCCTCCACGTGAGGGCTCCGGCTCTCTGACCTGACTGTGCGAGAAGAAGGTGCAATTGCAAAATGACCAAGATGGAGGGCACCTGCCCTTTTGAACACTTGCTAGTTCTCCAAGTCCTCTCTCCTTCCCTTCCCTGCACCTTTCCTCATTAAAGTTACTTGCAAAGGGGTGATTTTTAAATTTTTTTTTCTTTTTCCTCTTTTTAGTAGAAGTGGATTTTTTCTTTGTCTTCGAAATGAGAGAAGTTGTCTTTGTAATGCTTTTAATGGAAACCTATATTTAAAACCTGTATGTCTTTCTCTTCATTTATGGTTCATTTCAGTCAAGGTTTTAATTGCATTGTGACAGGTTACTGATAGCAGTTCTTGTGACCCCGGAGTGATGTGCAGCCTCCTAAAACCCCACGGCAGAAATGCCCTCATCTAAGGGAAATGACAGGTAAAGAGGGTAAAAGTAGAAGCAGCAGGGCAGTGATTTTACCAGAAATTGTGACTACCATCTTCTGCTGTTACGATTTTCTTTTGCAATTTAGTTCTGATGTGTAACAGAAAGGTGCTCTGATAAAAGTCACTGTGACTGGAGTACCAGCATTGGTGGAGTCATGGCAGGGGCACTGCCAGGTGCCCTAGAAAAGAGGGAGTTGTAACTGTAAATGGTGCATCCAAAAAGTTAAGGACTGGGACTTGAGAGTTTCTTGTCCATCACTGGACTCTGCCTGTGTGATTGGCATTTGGCTCCCCTTGTTTTGCCAGTGCTGGGATTGTAGGAGACAATGACCTGAATGTTGGCAGTGAGAGGGAGGCTTTACAACCTCAGCGCTACTTGTGCCTCTTGACAGAACAATTAGAAACACTGAAATACCTAAGTTTTCTTCCCTAAATTGGAAAATATTTGCAGTAAGAAGGGTTGGGAGCATAGGTACAAGTTTACTCCCTTGGACGTTGATGGGAGTTCAGTCCCTGAGAAATAGTATCTTTCATTATTGTCTTACTGCTGCCACAAAGAGTACCAGGTAAAGCTGTCATCTTCAGGTGACAGGTCTGTAAATCTGCTCTCCCCTCTAGGTCAGAAAAATCATAACTTTTTGGGACGGGTTCTTAACAGCATTCTTTGATCTGACACACAGATGGTTTGGCTTTCAGTATCTCTTAGTTCTTCGTGCATTTTGTTGTAAGTGCTCATGGCCAATGCTCTGAGTGAGCACAAATAAACACCTTCAGATAAACAGAGAGCCCCTTTGCCTGTCAGGGCTCTCACTCCCATCCATGTACGGCAAATATGTGAAGCTGCTCTGAAACATGACTTTGTGCTAACGGGACCTTCTCCTTTGTGCATATTCAGAGTCATGTCACCGAGCAGTGACAAAAAGGAGATGCCATGGCCTCCTACTGCTGAAGGACTTGCAAAAATAGCATAGCCAAGGGTTAGGAGTCCAGTGTGGTCTTTTGGGTACCAGGTGAGTGCTCCTGTGTCGTGCCAGCCAGGGCACAGAGGTCACTGAGGGGTTTGGAGTAATCTGAAGACCTGTGGTGCACAGGGAGCCAAAGCTTTGTTGTGCTGTTGCTCTGTGCCAGTGGCTTCTGAGAACTTGTTTCTAGGATTTGCAGAACATCTCTTTTTCTGTGAATATGAGTGTCTAACAGAAAAACTTCTAGGGGCCACTGTTTCTGCTGGTGGAGTTAGCAGCCCTCTGGAGCAGAGCTAGCACTGGAGGAGCTCATTCCTGCATACCTGACTTGGGTGAAATTGCAACCAAGGCTTTCCCTTACTGTGCCTCATAAAAAGGGACAAAGCAAAGTTCTTCTGTCTGTGCAGTCTAGGCTTTGGGGACACTTCAGATAACAAAAAAATTCATTTTATATGTGAATATTAGGTCCATCTGCACATCACAACTGTATATATTTTCTAAATTAGCGTGCACTTGAAGTGTAAAAGCTGTGTATGTCACTGAGTATGGCTGTGTTTACAGAAGATAATTTTTTAAAAGCAAATCCAACCTTTTTCTGTCAATAGAAATGGCAACAGACCTCATGTTAGTAGATAGATGTTGTTAAGTCCTTTTATATTATGAAATGTATCTATGACAGCTGGCATTGTCCTGGACACATTGAATAGAAGCCTTTGTACAGTGAAATTCAACTTCAGGTGAAGTTCTCCTGAAGTCTGGCTCATTTATTTCCTAGTGTTGATGGATGACTCGGCCTCGTACAACACAGGGAATTCTCTGCTAGCAAACCTGCTCGGGCTTTTCTTGGAAACCCAGCACCTGCGAGGGCATCCATGTGCATTACCTGCGAATTGTTACACCTTTCCTCTGGCTGCCCTGCCAATTCCAGCAGCCCTGGCAGTGGTGATGCCCTAGGAGCTGCCAGCTGCTGCAGCTTTGCTGACGTGAACTTCCCCTGGGGGTTTGGTGCTTTATCTGCTGGGATTCTCTGGGTGCAGCTGCTGCGTCCCGTGTCTAACTCAACAGGGATTTTGGTGCCTGGCTGATGAGGCAGGGTGGTGTTTTGACTGCAAAACAAGGTTGGTGCTGGTGGCTGGGAGCCCTGGGGATGTGTGGGGCACTCTCCTGCCCCTTCCCAGAGGCACTGGACTCCCTGCCAGCCTTGAGATCTCCCCTCTGCCTCAGGAAGGATTTTGTGTCTTGTGTGCCCATCTGTCTCCTGGTTCTTGCAGTGACATGTGATCCAGGGGGGTTAAACACCTTGACAGGGCTTGGCCAGAATGGAGGTGCTTTAGTGGAGCTGCTGGACCTGGGTGGGGAGCCAGGAACATGAACAATGGAACCCCTGGAGGTCCTTTCTTCACCTGTGCATCCCCGAAAGGTGTCTGGTGTGCCCCCGAGGAGGCAGGGAGCAGGCAGGGTAGGACACCTTTGAGGGCTCTGGTGCTGTGTTCTGGCAGTGGGGAGAATGGGAACGGGGTCAGTGCCCTTCTGCTGCAATCTCCAACTGCACTGCTTTATGAGACAGCACCACCAGGGACTCTGCGTACACTGGCAGGCCTGTGTTTCATCACTTTGGGAAGTGATAATGTAGTGATAACTTTTTATGCTTTGTGTTTTTGGTGGGTTTTTTTTTTCCTTTGGCGCCTCTGTGACAGCTTCCACTGCTGTGACAACAAACAGCTGGGACTGTATTTTCCAAAAATGCATTCAGACCATGCGAAGAAGGAAAGGAGCTATTCTTTCTTCCCTGCTTTAAAAAAAACCCAACTCCAAAACCTCAGAAAGGTTAGCTTTATATACATATATCCAAAACGTCCCTTTTTGGCACTCAGGTCAGCCAAGAAGCCATAGCACTTTCTCAGATAGTGAAGCCTATTTCCTTTCATTTTTCTTTTTCCGATCTGACATTGCTAATCAAGTAGGTGATGCCTTTGTAGGCCCTGTGGCTGTGGGAGCCCTCCCCTCTGCTGCCCTGTCACCAGGAGCTGAGCTGCCTTTCAGTCTGTACTGTTTGGCAGGGAAATGACTACAGAGACACCATGCAGGGGAAGATCCAGCACAGGACAGCTTTTACAAAGCAACTGCTAGATAATAAGGCAATTAAAAATGAGAGATGCAACTGGCAGCCACTGTTCCAAGCTGCCACGTGCTGCAAGGTGAAGGAGACAGCAGAGAAGGCAGAGGGAACAGTGACAAGGTAAGCAGCCCTGCCTTCATGCACAGATCTCTATTTTAGCTTTATGCACTGAGAGAAGGCACAAGGATGGATGTTATCTCTATCTGCCCCACTCTGGTTCTCTCCTCCTGCCTACCCCTGTCTTATCTAACAGCTGCAAGCTGGATTTACCACAATCCACTTGCAGATGTCAAGGGAAGCAGTGGTGTAGAGTCAGGTCCCTGTGCACAAATCACACTGGCCCTGGCTGTGAATTGACATGAAACCAATGGAAAGAAATGGGAGCAGAGTGACCAATTTCCTCGGGAAAGGCTGCTGCACAAACACCTCGCTGGGCAGAGCTCAGGCAGCACGGAGCTGCCAGCTGTGAGGTGACACACAGCACAGGCTCTTCTCGTGTCCCTCATGTGCTGTTTAGATGTTACAGAGATCTGCTGTGCTGGAAAAACCCCAGTGCAGTTCTGCACCTCCACCTGAATTTTTACAGATCATCTACAGGCCAGAACTGATCCTCTTAATCCAACAAGGCAGCAGCTTCTCTCAGCGGCCAAGATGGCTGAGTGGCACAAGGGGTTCTGTGAAACAAAAATACCACCCCTTGCTTGCAGCATATGTGATGTTTCCTTCTGTTCAAGCCTAGCTAGAGGAACATTTTGAACTTCCTCAAAGCTGGGAAACAGCTGTTAGTCAGCTGGACAGAGAGATTTCATATACGTATTTTAAAAACCAGCTCATCCCAAGTCAGGCTTTAGCTGCAAACCCCTCAACAGGACCTGTGTGGCCATGAAGGAAAGCAGTGTCTTGCACTAAGCAATGCACACTAAAAATTACCTGGGAGCAGCAGGAGGAAAGGCACCTGCAGTGCTAGTAAAATGTGACAGTTACAAAAAAGCAATGTGCCCTCTTTGTGGCATGGGTTTCATCCTGCAGGACTATGAGATGGGGAAGCAGCCGAGCAGTCAGATCAGCGGGACAGCTCTCACCAGTGCTGGAGGGAAGGAAGGAGAACCACAGTGAAGAAAAAACCAGACTCACACAAATTACCACCACATAGCTTGATCTTTACTAATAAAGCCAAAGAACAAAACATCAGCATTTTTTTCCTCTTTTTCTGCCCAAAGAGCATTTCCATTTTTAACACTACTGCTTTTTGCAACAGATGGACTATACACACGGACAAAGCAAACCAGGGAATATTAAGACATTTTCTACATTTGTAGTTTGATGTAATTTCTGAAGACAATACCTTGGTGAAATGCACTTTTCACCTTCACACCGCATCTTTTCTTAATGGGCCACCTAGATACCACAATGCTGTGACGAACAGAAAGGAGGAGCCACGGGGAAAGTCACGTCAGGAAGACGAGGCAGATGCACTGTCAGACACTTCCCAACTCAATACATTTCCAGTCTTACTCAGTTCTGAGAGGATTCTGCAGAGGAAGATGGTGCCAGGCCCCACCATGGCAGAAGGCTGGCTATGGTACAGAAGGCGCAGGTGGCCGACTTGCTCCGTATCTTGACAGGTATGCTCCAGCATCCTGGGGATCTGCTCAGCATTGAGCTGTGCTGAGTGTGTATATACCTATGTATTTTTAAAACTAGCAGGTTTGAATTCCCTTTGAGCTCCAGTGAGCCAAAATCACCTCCCACCAGAGCTGTTCCAAGCAGAGTAGCCAAGGCCAATATGCATATAATCACTGAATGAAGAAACCTGCCCTCTGACCCCCTAGTTACACAGTCTGCACAACACAGGCTTGGGATTTGCCAGGAAGGCCAATGGATTCTGTCTGTTTGCAGGCAATTCCTGTAAATGTGATGAGCCCTTTCCCTGTTAACACACCCAACATGCTCTGCAGCCAAGGTGCAGGGGAAGGAACAAAGGTGCAAGGGGTGATGTGAAACGGGATCAGAGCTGGGGTCTACCTCTTAGTATTTCTCTGAGACTTCACGCTGGGCAAGTTTCCTTCCTGGCTCACCTATGGGCAGGATCAGGGATCCAGAGGCTGAAGAAACATGGTTAGCCCTTGGCATTCCTGGCATGGAGGAATCTCTCATCCAGATGGTCTCTGGTGGTACACTGTGCGTTGCCTCCATGACCAGTTCTGCCTGGTCAGCTCTTCCACTGATCCCTCACATTCATAACTCCATCTGTTCCTCACTTTCTGCTGCTTTGTCCCTGTTCGCTTCATCCCAGCTGCTTGCAAGCAGCACTCCCCACTCCCACTGCCTTTCAGCTTTTGGCCCATCCCTGGCTGCAGAGATGCAGCTGGCTTTGTTGCTCCCACCTCACCTTCTGCCCTTTCCCAGAGAGGTGTAAAAGTCTCTTCTGCTGCTCCCACGTTTTAATCCTACCTGACAAAGCAGCAGAGGAGCTGCTCACTGTTACCTTAAGCTGTTCCTGCACTGACAGTGCTGCTGTTGACCAGAAGAACTGAATGGGGAGATCATTAACATCCCAAGAGATCTGGCAACAGACACTGTAACGCACTCAAGGAAGTCGCCTGCGAGGGGACAAATCAAGATTTATGCAGGAACAGCAATGCACCTCCAAGCCCAGCCGCAGACACTGGCGCTCAGCAGATGGCCCAGAGGTCACAGATACCCCGATGTGTGCCCAGACGGTCAGACTTGCCATCTGTCACACTCACAGCCACCAGAAGATACCAGTTAAAATCAGCACCTGGAACAACAGCACAGGGAGACGTGGGGGGAGGATGACCACAGGGCTGGAGCAACTGAGGGCGTGCTACACTTACAGCAGGCTGGTGTGTCCAGGTGGCACCTGAGCGTACTCGGAGTATGTCCCACTTCTCCCAAACCAACAGCCTGATATTCAGGAGCACCTGGAGGCAGGTCTGGTATTTCACAACCCCACCACGCTACAGGGGGAAGCAAAGCACAGTTAAGACTACAGGAAAAGAGCTTTTTTGTGTGGATTTTAAGATGAAATATACTTCAATTACAGCCGCTAGCAATGGCTTCATATTGCTCAATAATCCTCTGCAGCCTCCACAAGCAGCTGGTATTTGTCACTCCTCTACTACTGCATGGGAGGGGAGGGCCCAGGACAAACCAGCACCTTGGTTCCAAAGCAACCATCCTGAGCTACCTGCATGGGAAGCTTGCCCTGGAGCCCTCCCTTGCTCATCTGTATATGAGATGCTGCAGGACGGGTTTAATCCAAATCGAGGTCCAGGAAAGGAGAAGTAGTTGTGCTGTCCAGGCTCTGCTGTTGGTGGCAGAGGGAGGTTCATCCAAGTGACTCCACCTGCAGTTTAAGCTCATGGCATGGGACGGGGCTTTGCAGCGGTGGGGAGAAGCAGCTCCACCCTGCTGTAAGCACGTAACACACTAACCAGCTGCAGGTATCAAAGGCAGCCTCTCTTTCAGACTTTCAAAGAAGCCTCCCACAACAGCAGCAGAAGACAAGTCAGGTCCCTTCCAACCTCTCTGAAAACAGAGATGGCCTCCTCACACCTCTTCATCAAAACAGGCTGATCTCCACCAGCTTTGCTTATAAGGACTACGGAGAAAAAGGCAAAAAAGAATGAACATAGAAACGTTTATCATCCCTTTTTAGAGCCGCCAGCACACCAGTGAGCTGGGCACCATCCTGCAGCGAACCCTCTCTGGGGGTAACCACGCTGCAGAAAGCAACACCGCTCTTGTAAGTCATGCACGGAGGTACAGGACGGGGATTCACACTGAGACCAGCTTTTTGCTAACAACAGAAGACTCGGATCAACACACAACACCAATAAACGTGCAGAGCGTGGCAAAGACCTGAAGAAGACAAAAACAACGGAAAAGAGAAAGTTCAAAACTTGACTTCTCTGGTCCTACATCCGAAGGTGTCACTTTAACAGAACTTAAGTGTGGCTTCTCCTGTTCATGCTCTAATGACTTCATGGTCCTTTGGGGCAGCAGGGGTGAGAAAAGGGCTTGATCCATCTGTCGGTTCAGCGTCGAGTTGGTTCACTATCAGAGGCACTAAACAGTCTCATCTCTTTTGGCATCAGTTTCCTTTCAAGACGATGGTTTTAGCCGTCCTGTTCCACTTTGTTTTCCCTTCTTTGAGGTCTAAGTTCAAACGCTGGAAACTGGGAAGTCTCCGGCACTGAAATGTCTGAGAGGAAGTGAATAGCTCCAGCCATGCCTAAAACACAATGAGAAAAGAGATCTTTGTGCACAAAGGCAACAGCACCGGTCTGAACACCTCCCTCGCTAGGTTTAAAGAGGTGAACTTAGGCCCTGTGGAAAGGCAAGTTCATCTCTACTTCAACCAGGAAACCAAGTTTTATTTGAAAAGACCGAAGGCAAGAAGTAAGATGTCTCTAACATCTCTTCAAATGAACAACCTCAATGCTATTTCAAATTAAGAAAAAGTTAATCCAAGTTTGGACTGCCCTTCATAATTTGAGCAGCTCTTGCTTGTCATTTCACTGGTTAAAAGAAAAACTTGTGAAGTACAGATTAATTTCCTCTCTATTCATGAAGGGGTAATCCAGAGCCCAAAGTGCATCACCCAACAGAGCTTGCAGGGTGACAGCCGAGAGGCACAGCAAGGAAATCCTACAAATACAAGCTCAGTTTTATGATCAAGCTAAAATCCTATTTTATAAACAGCTGTGCACACATAAAGGAACCTTTCTAAATTACAGCATCTGATGGAAACAAAACAATTAGGATAATCCCATAAGATGCACATGCAACTTCTATTCAAAGCATTCATGTACAAGCAGAACTGGACAACTGCAAGCACAAGTTTGGCTACAAAAACAAAGCCCAAAATTAAGCCTGTTTTTCATCTCAAATATGAGACTTTTTGATTTGTCTAAAAAAAAAANCACAAAAACAAAAAAAGCCCAAAATTAAGCCTTTTTTTCATCTCAAATATGAGACTTTTGGATTTGTCTAAAAAAGAATACAGACAAAAACTAAAATAAAAGCTGTATGTCGGCATTAAAGCACAAATCATCCTGCTGTTGGCACTGTTTCAGCTTCTCAACAAATTTCAAAGCTTTTATAAAACAGATTGTACGTCTGCTTTTCTCCCCTCCCTACAAAAGTATGCAAGTGCTCTCAGGAATAACAATACTTATTCTTTTCTCCCGTGAGCATTAAGACAATAACTCTGCATTTAGAAGGGCTGCATATAACTCCTGCTCTCGTGTTCGTTCACGCCCTGCATTGTTCATTTGCAAATATCCCTGCTCGGCTGCTGTGATTTCAGGTATCTGCAGCAGGTGGCGGACGAGGCTCGCTGTTCATGGAGCAGCCGCGGCGCTTCCCTAAATTCCACTTGGATCTGTAATTCCTTGCTACTGATTCTGTAACGCGAGGCTGATACACGGAATAGAAAATAAGCTACAAATCAAAAAATACAAAGCTCTAGGAAAGTATCTGGTAACGTCCTGGGACTTACAGATAAGCCCTTAAGAACGCTGCACTGCTTTCCTGTTCGAGTGATTTGGGTTCATGTTAAAACTACCTTTTCTTCCTTGGTTGACTACGGCAGCAGAGAAGGTGTAGTTCTGACAGCAACTACTTTGAGACCCCCTACTCACAGCTGCTCCTCTGCCCAGTCCCTCAGAAAAACCACCTGTGACAAAACTGCTGCCTGGACTTCTGTTTGTTTTAAACCAAGCAGCATCAGCACAGCTGAATTTCCATCTGGAGTAACACTGGTTTTACATTTGAACTGCTGCAATGCAATCAGGAGTGAAAGTTGTGACAGTGAATGCTTTTTCTTTGTCCTCTCCTACCCCCTGCCACCCTGGCTGCTTTTAGGCAGAGCTGATGGTACATAGGGGGGGTTTCATAATGGAGGAACCCACCAAAGGCTTCCCAACTCCTATGCATGAGCCAGAACTGCAAGTGTGCCCCTCTTTCCTGCAGCACAAAACCATTTGCAACCCCATCCACTTTACCTTCAAAGAGGGAATAAGGTCGGTCGGGAATACGACATCCATGCGCACCATACTCCAAACACCATTCGGCAAACTGCGGAACACATTCAAAAATGTATTTT